>OMOT01030275.1:0-12233 GCA_900312575.1 Acanthochaenus luetkenii | reverse complement strand
TCTCTCATATATCTGTGATACTGGTATAAATTGATCTGTGAATATTCTGCTCCAATAAGGGTTGATGATAATGGTCTTCAAGCATAATATAATTTTAACATGATGACCATTTCAATAAAGCATTAACAAATTGAAATCAAATGTTGAATCTGATATATCACCTTTCTTATCTGTTCATTGTTAGGAAACAGAAGAATGTGTTTTATAATGTACAATCTAAATCAAAACAGAGTTTCAATGTGCCAAAATTAGCAAAGATCACTATAATTGAGGTTAAAAACCTCTTGCTCATTGTTATTTGGATACATATTAGGAAATGTTTTGCTTTTGAACTTGTGAAAAATTGGGTCAAAGCAATCATACTTTTATAAAATCACAACACCTTAAGGCCCAGCAACCTTTGACTAAGTTTTATTCCCAATTGATCCCTTTCTTCACCATCTAAATGGCCTCTTACTGACCTCAGAAATGATAGAGATGATGACGAATTAATACAATGAAACTGCCAAGATAAAATTAAGCATAAATAATTGACTTAGTTCTGACATACATCAACTAATGGTGCATATGCTGTGCAGTACTAAGTGGGTGACCATGTGACCAGTGACCGCAGGACAGAAGGGGCTCCAGTGAAATCTGTCTATTTCCACCACTGATTAAAAGGCATTGCCTCCTTTGTTCTATTGCTCGAGTGATGTGTTCATTTGAATTCTCATCAGAAGATTTACTCACACTGGAGAAGCTCATTATGTCAAAACATCAACCCACATAAATCATTCATTTCCAATACTAACAAACTCCTCACCACAGAGCCCCATCAGAGTCCTATACTCACGTCCCTGTCCAGAACTCGTCCAGTGCTGTTGAGGAAGAGCCTCTGTTGTGCTGCGTCCAGTATCACCCAGTAGTCATAGTTGTCCAGCAACGTGAGTGAGATGGTTCTGCCTGGGTCTTGGGCACGTCCATTGATCTGCATGTTTTCCACCAGAACCGTACCTGTGAAGGTAGAGCAGCCTCCAGTTAATATCGGTAATAGGCCCCTGTTAAGCAGAGAACATGCACATCCAATTGATGATTTGTAGACATGTTTTTTAACACTTCCAAAAAAAAGAAGGGATTCAACCAGTTTGATTGGACGATGAATGTTCCGTTATTAGAAATTATCAGGTGGTCAAAATAAACAAGTGCAAATCTGTTTGACACACACAATGGATGATATTGCAGCATAGCAAGATAGTGATCCATGAAGATAGCCTTAAGAGCCAGTGTAGCAAGATAGTGAAGTATCACCCCATGACATCATCCAACTAGGATGAGTAGCAATTAGAGCTTGAGCATTTCATCCCACTCACCAATTACAACACCCGCTACAACCCCCACCCACCGCTACACACACACACACACACACACACATGATCACAGCGGTACCACATAATAAACAGACAGGCCTCAGCGGACCAAGACGGACCGTAGCTGCTATGAACCTTAATACAATATGTTCAAAAAAGTTTGCACACGTCCCTACCTTATCTGTACACAAAGTTCACCCTCCTGTTCCTCTACCTGGACACGGTCAAAGTCTTCTCCCTGTCTTTGCTCTGCTGTTCTCTTCATTTCCATCACGGTATGCTTCGAGCCTTTAGATGTCCTTTTGCAATGATATTCCTTTTTTTTCTTCAAACGTCCTCAGAGGAAACGGTACAGAACATAACGTATCGCTCATATTTGACAGAGTAAGTTTGAGTGTCGCTGAGCTAACTGGGCAAGGGAAGAGCCAATCAGCTCGCTGGTGGCAGAGATGCGCATGCGTGTTTCCAAGACAAGTTGGTTCACAGGCAGCTTTTCTGCCCACCATTCTGATGGTCAGGGGAAACATGCATTACTCAATGAATACGACTGGAAATGACAAAGAGCGCATGCGCAAAATAAGCTGAAAGCCTGGCAGCTTCTCTACGGAGCCCCACAAGGCTCACCGCGAGGATTATTTACAGTGTTCCCACTGCATCGCAGTATTGTAGTTTGAAAATAAAATAATTGGACAGTTAGAAACAAACATTGAAATGACACGTTTTAATGTATATAATACTTATTCTAATAGACATTGAAATAGAAAAAAATGAACTTTTAATATGTAAATGCTCTCATCATTTACAAATGCCTTGGGCATGCGCCGCATTTATAACTTATTATGACCGCTCGCCACTGAATTACAATAAAATCTTCATACAAAACTGTTCTTGAATATTTTGACACCTATAAACATAATAATAAGTTGACTGCAAGTTGTTTTAAATAACATATGGCTATTGTTTACTGAATTAATGTCAAAACAGAAAGTTTGAAGCTACTACACAGCACAACCTGTCATAAGTAACGTTTGTAACGTTAATCTGAAGTTAAACTGAAAACTATGGTAGCGAGAGGCAAGAAAGAAAAAAATCAGGATTCTGTTGGGGGATCCAATTATTTTTAGCTCTGTGTACATTTTTTGGTGGGTATTGTTTTTCCTCCTGTGTTTATCCCAACATAATGACTCAAGAACAGGTGGAAAAAAAGTTTTGCCAGGATCACTTTGCAATTTCTACCAATTTCTACTTTTCTGCTATAATGCATTGAGAATAGCATTATATTATTAGCATTGGTACAATTTTAAGGAGTGAAACCATTTTTTAAATGTACTAAATAGGCGAGATAATCCTTTGCCAATACAGCCCCAGATCTCTGAAGATTGTTAGGCATAAACCTTATATGTAAATCTTTGGAATGTATCATTATCATCCTCAAGTGCAACAGTATCTTCTGGTTTAAATTCCAAAGTCTTTAATCAGACAGATGATAGCAGCCCTCTGGGGCTTTCCTCTCTTCCAAGTCCAAGCATAGCTCAAAATTAGGAGTGCATTTTCTAAATTGGCGGTTTTCTAAAAGCAATTCTCAATGTATTTTTGAAGAAAAAAGATGAGGGGGTGAGGTATTTTACTTGAGATGCTAGTGCAGGTGCTGTACTGGAAAATGAAAATAATGCAGGTATTTTGCAGTTAGCCTAACAATCTGCCATAATCTTTGTTTTTCTAGCATCTTAAAACCTTTTTTATTACAGCTAAGAATGCCTTGACTCTATCCAACTTCATAACAAGTGAGGCAATTTGCGGCAGTCAGCAGAACATTAGTAAAATAAGCATGTCGCCCATCTGGCAATTGCAATTCTACTGCAGTATGTAATGTGTGCAAAGCTAGTGTATGTGTGTGTGTGTGTGTGTGTGTGTTTTGAATTTTACAATCTATGATCATAGATTAGAACCAGTTTAATATACCTCCTGAGCCATTGCCGCCCCACAAAACAAAGACAACATTATTACCTTATTCAAGTGCTTACCTCATCAGATAGTCAACCAACTGTGCTTACACATTAGCATCTCACCACCCATCAAAAATAATTCCCCTACAGAAAGAGAGGTATGTTAAGCTGGCGTATAGTTAACAATTATAGTACAATGTGACGCTGTCTCAGTATGCAATGCCCAAGCAGTCAATCAAGGCCATTTACAGACCAGTAGGAGTTACCACTGCAGGTTCAAGCAAGTGAGTTAAAGTAAGCAACAGGACCATCAGCATACTGCCACAGTCCATTCATGAATGCACAGTTCAACACTGACTTCATCAAAATCCTACAGTCGCTTACCCAAGATCGGAACATGTAGATGGTTGCCAGAACCGCTGCCTAGCATAAAAACACAGGACTTTTACTGATGTTATTAGAAGTGATATCAGTGTTATCTTTTTTGGGGCTGACTGACATGCTGTTCAGGAAGCTGTTGCTGTCCCCTGTAAGTATACTGCTCCCACAGTATTTAATTAAATGCCTTAGGTGATCTTGTGATTTAGACTATGTACACTGTTTTCTCCTGAGAGTGAGTTTAGTCTGAAGATAGTAAGCTTAGCCATATACAGATGTTAGAATATATATATGAAAAATGCTTTATGACATACCTCACCGGTCCACCAGCTGTAAAACCTAAGAGGGTGGTGGTAACTTAACGGGCTTTTTAATTACTGCCCATACCATCTTGTATTTTATGCGGTCATAAAATGGGTTTATCCATTTTGCAGAGTCACCCAGACTCTGAAGATTCTCAAGCACGAGCACAAATGGAGGAGTGATGGGAAGCCTCTGCATTATCATTATAATTTACACTCCTCCATTTTTATGCTATTAATGACTATGTGCACCCTGTTTGCAGCACTCAGGGTTTGATGCATCTGTGGTTGTGATCACAGGGACTTATAATTAGCTCTGACTCACTTGGACTGAACTCCATTTGAAAAGTGAATCTTCTAAGAATTTAATTTAAAAGTCAAAAGCTGCTCCCTGTTGCTGGTTCGTTAATCTAAAACACAGCTTTTCATAAATATTTCTGCCTCGGTAACTTCAGTGGTGGGCTACATTCTTCTTGAAACCCTCAGGTCGTAAATTACATGGCTGATAATATTACAAGGGATGGCAAGGGAGCCTCCCTTCTTTCTCAAGTTAATTGGACGTCAGCTTTTCTGCTGTGACTCTGACAGCCAACACTCCCACTATTCTGGTCACTACCTTTCTCAATCTTAAAGTCACACAGCAAAGTTGTTGCATTCTCTCCCCCGGTCAAGATGGTGCCAGAGTTTGTCAGAGCTACAGTATACCCAGAGTTACCCAGAGTACCCCCATGTGCACTTCAATCCAACAACTCTATCATTGGCAACCTGTGGTTTGCTCTCAGGCATGGTCATTTCCCAAACAGCAGCCCACCTCCTGTCAGAGGCGCCTCTGATCTAGGCTTCACAGTAGAGTAACCCCACAGAGGAAGGACAGGGGGCTTACTTTTATCCCAAATATCAATAGTGCTGGCATCCCTAGAATATGGCACCACATAAGTCTCGAAGCATATTTCCGACAGGCCTCCATGTTCAGCACCAAAGACAGCTGGCTGCACTAAGGTTCATTGGTATTGAGCATGAAGTCCTATGAGAAATATGCTTTGAGCTTAAACTATGTCGTTATATATGAACAAATATCTAGGTTCAGGCACCACAAGGTAGCAAACAACATTAGATGATCAGTGGGTATGGAGGAGAAAAACCTTTCACGTGGCGTTGAAGCAGACAATTCATGACTCCTAGCACCGTCATTAACAACAGAGCAATACAGACAGCCAAAAGCTTAGATCAGTCAATAAAACACTTAACTTGCTCTCTACTTAGGTTTGACAGAGGGAAGGTCTGAACCTGAGAAATATTTTTAAAACGAAGCGACGATAAAGGGAGAAAATGTGGTGAAATGATGTGGCAGCCTCTGTCTTACAGCAGACGGTGTTCTCTGTTGTGTGTTCAACTGTGTCTTACACATGCAACATCACAACGTATTTTCCAGAATATCACATGAGCTACTGTAGGAGAGTGTGCTTCAAAGCAAAGCATCTGGAAATACGAAGCATGTCTGAGATGCTGATGGAGTTCACCATCCACCTGTCATGAGTGATTGCTGCCAATGCCCAATGTCCAAACACACCCACACACACTGACTCCCTTTCTATCTCACTCAGGCACATGAACACATACACACCAGCTGTCAAGGGACCCACCCTGCAGCACCCATTGACAGCTAGAAGTATGTGCTAAGCTACATTACGGCTTTCATCCAAAGCAACTTACATGTCATCATACCGTCGGTGGAGGCAGCTATGCAAGGCGGCAACCTGCTCAACGGGAGCAATTTGGGATTCAAGTTCAAGTTCATTTATTTATATAGCCCTTTATCACAAGCATGTCTGTCTCAAAGGACTTTACAGAAAATGAGCCAACTAGATCTACCTGAACATCAATCAGAGGGTTAGGTGTCTTGCTCAAGGACACTATGACATAATCATGCCAATGCAGGGCATGAAATTGACACCCTGCCACCCGCCAACAGTGGGTGTATTTCGACCTAGGTGACACGATTAACTTTAACTTTAACTATCAACTATCGGCTAATTTTCCTCTGTGTATGGCCCAAGAAAGCCCAAATATAAGTTATCATTTCTTCTGATTGCCAAAGCGGTCTCTGAAAATCAGTACTGTACAATGGTCTTGTGATGTCAAACCATCTCACAACTGACTGCAGCTCTGTCCCTATCCCTGGTCTCAACCAGACTGCCTCCGCCAAACCTCATACCCAGGCATTTGTATGCTACGCAAACATTTAATACTACATTGTGCATCCAAATGATGGACTTGCCTCCTGAGCAGTCCTCATGAGACATAGTTTATTACAGCAGCCTTTTTTAAATGACTTCATTACCAAACAAACAAGCAACGCGGAATTGCGACATGGTAAGAGGTAGCGATGACAAGAGACTGGAAAACAAAGTTAGCTTATGTTAGCAGTAGGCCTATTAACTAGTCAGTACACCCAGTAGCTTTCAGTGCTCGTTATAGCTCCAAACGCTTACTGGTAACTGGGTGATCAGGACTTAATAATACTGAAACCTGTCCTTTCCATCAACTCATATCACTATTCCCTTTATAGAACACCAATAATGGTGATTAGGCTTACTTAGAGAATGTAATTCATTTGTATCCACCTTCTTCATCTGCTCATTTTCGATTGAAAATGATTGTATTGAACATGATACTGACCAACGTTAGCAAAGCAAGAGCTGCTTGGTGAAAATAAGACACGGTGTGCCTAGTGGTGGCGGAGCCGTTCTGGTTCAATGGTGCATGGAGTATTGGCCTGATGGGGATGTTAGGTATAAAGGTCAAAATGTCTAACTTTGAAAGGCCATAACTGCTAGATCACTGATCCGATTTTGACAAAACGCAGAGGGATGATGCAATTTGTCTTCTGGTTTTTACAAAAATGATGCTAATTGGCCTGATGGGAGTGCTATAATTAAAGGTCAAAATTTCAAACTTTGAAAGGCCATAACTCCTACACTGTAAGTCTGATTGACATGAAGGGCCCTATTTTTGTGAATCACGGTGCAAGCACTTGAGCATGTCCAGACTGGCTACGCCCAAAAACTTCTCCTAAGACGAAACTGATGTTCTTGTCTGGGAAGTGCAGAGTCACAAGGCTCAGTGGTGATTTTACATTAGGGGCATGTGGGGCAGTGCCCCACCAAAGGTGGCACTGTAGTGCAAGATGCTCGTAACATCTGAACGTTGTGGCATAATATATTTTATATGTATTACAAAATAATGATTCAAAGGTGATGTTAGTGTATCATATACTAAACTTGACTCACAATCCTTATTGTGCTGTTTTGGAGTAATTCCCGTTGTGTGTATGTGTGTGCTTGTGCTGCGGACTGCACTCCCTGTCCTATCTCTCTGCTGTGGGGCAACGAAGAACTCTGCCCCATCGTTGCTAGGGGAACAACGTGAGCATCGTCTGCGTGAGCAGGGAAAACCTCCTGCAAATAATGTTGGGCGGAGGGGTAGAAATGTTTCTGCCCCTATGAGTTCTGCGTAGAAACAGGTGGCGTCGATTACGCTTACGTCGTTAACGCTAACATCGTTAACGTGGCTTGACCTACGATGGTCAATGAGTGCAAATCACAATAACAAATCAGAAAACACACCGTACTGACCTGATGTAACTCTCATGTAAAAACACGTTTCAACAAATGTATACTTTCATTAAAATATATCATTGCATGAGTAGATTAAACATAAATAACTTGAATCCAACAAACACATATGTAGATTGTATCAACAATGAATTAGTTCTCTGAGAAATTATACATTTAATTATACCCCTTCCTCCCTGCAGGGAGAGACCTTGCAGTTTTTCCGCCCAGGTTAGTGGTGAGAACCAGGCTATAGTAGCTGCTGCCTACTTCCAAGCCGACCCAGAGAAAGCATTCATTTGAATCTCCCGACAGAAATGAAGATAATCGAAAATCAGATTCCATAAAGTAATCCCTATTTCTCTCTCATTCACACAGCCTCCACCACAATTGTATCATCAGATTCCCTTGTGATTTGTATTATGTTAGCAGATGTCACACAGCAATCAAATTATCCCAAACAAATGTGACACATTACTATTTAGTTTATAATTTCACCCGCACACGCAGCATAGTTGGGATGAAAAGGCACTTCTCTTGGTGGAACGCTACCATTACTTTTGATTTGAAGTTATAATGCTGCCTCAGGAAAGCAATTTGGTCCAGGAATTGAGGCCGCATATTCAGTCAGTATTACCTGCATAAATGTGTAACACTGTGATCCTGTTTTGATTTGTAGGCTGCGCTATGGTTTGGTGAGACTGCCTTGTAGTGCCACATGCACGGCTCAGCCTGCATCCTAACTGCAGTGCTATAATGGTGAATGACACTCAAGTTGGTCATGCTATTTTTGAATGGCAGTTGCTTCTACTCTCGCACTGTATGTGTCCTACCCTTTCCCATGTGGGTGTATTTCATCAGTTGTACATGTAGTCTGTAGTTTGTATGAAAAACAAAAACAATAATAACATAGAGAATAACAATGAATCGAAGGTGTATGTGCAGCTAAAATTCCAATGTTGTAATGTATTTCGTTTTTTGTCCCCCAAAATTGCATTATCCCCTGTTATCTTTCTCATACAAACATACAAAAAGTATACACATGCAGAGGGTGCTACACACCTCTTGGCAGACATTCACTGTTGTGTACAATTTATGTACTCATGCAGGCACAGATTAATTTAATTTAATTGATGTGCCAATATGTACTTGTAAATGCCACCTTCCCCAGACACATAGACATTTATAAAATTCCCGTATAAAACTTTCCCCTCTGAAATTTGAATTGGCAACTTGCCCTAATTGCATCAAAACATACTGTACTAAACTATACTTTACAAAATCTGAATTGATTGATGTATTACGCATTGTTTGCATTATGTAGCCTATAATTCCATTTGATTGTAGGTTCAACTTCCAAACACGGATTCACTTTAGCAAACAATTGCACACATAATTAAATATATATTTAGTATACTATATATGGTAGCTTCCCATAAGTCTGTGGGAATAATTTTGTACATGTAGACCTATCAGTGCAATGGGACTACATGTTTATGAGTTAGATAGATGCAGGAATGCACGTCAGGGATGTTGTGGAGCATGGCATGGTTTTTTCCAGTGTTAAAATGACTGTATCACCAGAGGTATTGCTACATCTAAACCTAGACTTAAAGACACCAAAAGCCCTTGTAGCACTGTGTACCTCGTTGTAGCACTGTTTGCTAGGGGTCAACGGGTTTTGGACTTGTTATGGCCATGTCTTTCTAACATACCAATTGAATGTTCATAGAATCTTGTCTTTTCTCATTCCTATAACTCTACAATGGTCACATCTATACAGTGGATTGCACCTATGATGTTTGGAAAGCCTGTAATTTAATGGAATCTGTGGTCTCTCTCCTGATAACAGATCAATAATGGAGGGGGAAACTGTGGGATCCTGCAGAAAGGGCCAAACCTGATGGTAAATTACCCCATTTCCACTCCTGGGTATAGTGATAAGGAGCAGGCCTGTCAAACAACTATAAAACACCAGGATGCATCCCTGTTTCTGGTAATCCTTTAGGTGCCAGAAAGTCTAAGATGAGACTTAGTTGAGAGTGTCCAAAATCATAAGAAAAATGTGATACAGATTCCCTGGACCTTGAGTATCACATTTTGTTGGACTATAATGTATATATCTTGTTTTGTATGTGTCTGTGATGTTTTATACTATAGTTATTCACATTCATCCTTTCATGTGCTTAGGTAGTCGTATTTGATACCAAAACGCTCAGGAAATGACGCAAAGTGTAATTCTTATAATATATCTGGGAGCCAAATTTTATGTTTTATGCATATGTAATGTGGTCTTTCCCACCGTAACTCGACGGTATTCTACTCAAACACACGCCCACTCGATCACAACACCACAGTGTGTTTTATCTTCCTCCAGACATCGGCTCCCTGTAGATAGCGACTAAGCACTTTGCAAGTTGGTAAACAGTCACTGACATTATTGTTCTTAGTTCATGATTCAGTGTTCTCAGATAGTTATATTGTCGCCCCGTTATTGTCCATCTCTTAGCAGATTAATATCTTCCGTCATAACATTTTTGCTGTTATGTCTGTCACTGAAGGAGGCTACTTATGGATTGTTGGATCGATTTGGGTTTAATCACTTTATATTACTGTTGGTAAGTCGTCACATTTTTCCTCGAGTACCACAGCCCTGCTGGTTTTCTATTTTACCTGGTAGTTGATTATGTTCACGTGTTACGTGTCCCAGGTCTCATTCAGCCCCTGATTGCACCAGGTGAATGTAATTAACTAGCTGGTAAATGCCACAGGCGCCATTTTATGGTGTACTGGTCAAATGACCATGGCAAACAGTGGGGTGTCCGTTCTATCCATTCAAGTTCTGTGGTTGTGTTATTGTAGACACTCAATCAGTATTTGTGAAAATGAACAAAGACCATCATGAACAGAAGTCATCAAGGAGTAAAACCTGGCACCGCTCCACTGACAATGAGCTGCAGTCTAACTCCAAAGGCCTAAGCATTGGCTCTCTAGCTTTGGGATAGACCTGTTCATGTTCCATACAATCCATTAAGAATATAAATTGTGTTTTAAGGTGGATTTTCTGTTTAAGAACCTCACTCATCACAGAAGTTACATTTCAAATATGTGCAGGATGTCTCTATTCTATTGGGCCACGGTACAGTGCAGCATACAGGCAACAATAATTCTGTTCTATAGTCTTTCCACGTAAATATAGTAGATGCTGCAGTGAAAGTACACCCAGGATTCCCTTAGAGAATAAAAAAAGAAAATATTCTACGATGACATTATTCAGGAGAAAACCAATTGAATAATGCAGTTTGGGTTTTGTGGTCATGCCAGAACTAGCACTCATAAAAAGGCATTTTTCATCACCCTCAAAAAAAAAGAGAAAAAAAGAAAACTACAGTGCTGAGGGAAACTAAAACTATGTGAATTTAGCACGGTATGTTTCTTTCATATTTTGAGATTTTCTCTGATCAAGCATAAAGTAAACACATTAAGTTAGATTCAGCAATTTGACTCAGAGGTGATTTGCATTGAGACTGAGATCTGCAATGCAATGGATGTTGAAAACCACATAGAAAGACAAATATGTTAATGCAAATGAAATGCAACGCATGAAAGGCCTGTTTCTATAGAGTAATGAGGGTAAAGACACAGGCAAAGCTATTTACTATGGCAATAGAAGCAATTATGCCGACCGTTTATCTCCACACTATGTAATCGCTGTCTGTATTTACACATCAAACACTAAAATACAATTCAGTTACCCAATTATGAGGAAAACAACATCATTAACACGACTAGTACTCTAATTAGGGGCAAGCAGATAAGGAGGTGTAGGCTGGGGTTGGCCACTTCAGACTTGATAAACACAGGACTATCTTCTGGAAACTAGAGAGTTTATCATCAATCATGTCAAATAAAAACACATTGTTATGCATACAAACTTTGCAAAAGATCTTTTTCGGGGGGGACATAGTGTGGCACACTCGGGGGGGAAAGGGAGTGTCCACAGGGTCGGCAATAACAACGGTATTGTCCACACAGCGATTTGCCCGAAACAGTTCTTTATTTCCTGCCCCGGGGAGGGACTGGGTTAGTCCCGGATACACAATGTCCAGGGTGGGGTGGTCATGGTTCAGTCCAGGGGTCAAAGCAGGAGAAGGGTCCTCAGACGGTCAGGGATTCGACACACAGCAGGGTCCTCAGTCCGTTCGGTCATACGCTCACTTAAGGCTCTTAGCTCGCTCATACTATCTCGTTCTCCACTACCTCCCATGGGTCACACCCCTCTCTCTCCATTTCCTCTCCCCTTTTAACCCTGCCGCTCTCTTTCCTCATTGGCTCTTCCCCGATCCTCCTAAGGGGCTCAGCTGCCTCGCATCTGCCACTGATTGGGGCGGAGGGCCGTCTCTGGGCTCTAGCGCCCCTGCAGGAAACGGCCCGCACCGCCCCTCCTTCACCTTTCCCCTCCTAAACTCCCTCCGTCTGCCACAATAGTTATTCTGTATATATAATTTGAAAGAACAGGCGTATAACAGAGAATACAAACAACAAGCAACAAGCGCCTCACTGAATATCCCCCTCTCCCCTTTCACTCCCTAATCCACAAGGAGCAGGTGTTGTGCACCAATCCTGGCCTTTCAGCCACTCTCT
>OMOT01030270.1:14763-26511 GCA_900312575.1 Acanthochaenus luetkenii | reverse complement strand
CCCTGGTCCCCTCACACGCACAAAACGCTCTGTCATGGCGTCTTCCAACAATGTTACCCCCACCAACTGTAGCTGGTGGCCCATCTCAGCCATGGACGAGGACGGCAAAATGACAGACGGGGAGGAAAGCGAAGAACCGGCGGCAGAGCCCAAACCTTTCTCCAAAGACAGGCTGGTCCTGTACCACTGGACGCAGTCTTTCAGCTCCCAGAAGGTAAGAGGCACAGCCTGAAAATGGAGGTGTTCCACCGTCTCCTGTATGTCCTGCAGCATGGAGCTCCCTGTGTTTGTTATGAGCAAAGCATGTTTTGTGCATGGTTATGGCACAGGCCTCCGGAGTATGAATATGATGCCCGATCTGAGACGCCGAGGAACCCGCTGCAGCATGGGGCTCATTGAATTGGTGATCGATATTCTATTGCCTGTCATGTGGTGGATGGATCACCTTGCACATCTCAACCGCTGTTGCCTTTTATTGACGTCTTGGACCTGTTTTGCCCCCTTATAGCTGGTGAACGAGGTTACACCTTATGTGGTCGGACGCATGACAACCTAAATTATTGATCGCAATGAGGTTTCTCCGTGCAAAACAAACAAGGGCAGCTTCCCCCTTTCTTTAGCTGGGAGCCATATCATATTTTATTTTATTCTTTGTGGATGTGCCATCTTATAGAATACCGTACGTTACCGTGGCAGATAATACACCTTCCCCTTTAAATAGGCAGCAGATCACCAAAATGTCTCCAGACTGACTCTAAAACCACCTTGTAATGTGCAACATGAACCTAAGTACATGATCAATTGGACTTCACCTCATAAACATCTAGTCTGTGAACAAACCTGATGTGCATTCCCCCGTTCGTGAAGTAATACTTGGATCTCTTCGCTCATTCACCTCCATCTGGGTCTTATGTGAACGCACGGACCAAAGTGCTGAATCGGTGAAATATTATCGTAGTGGAAATGTGAATCCATGCAACGCTGTTATGAAACGGATTTCAGCATGATGCTCAGCATGTAATCACACCGGCTGTTGAGCTCTGTGCATTGGATAGCGATCATGAATGGAAGGGTGGCGCCATATTCCTTTCCACTGTGGACCAACAACCTTGAGTTGATGCTTAGTCTCCCCCTTCCAATGTGGTAACGGCTGTCTATCAACCATAAGGCTGGATGATGGCTCAGAGCCGCTCAAACTGAGCCGCTGATTGGGCCTGTTGTCACTCAGCCGAGGGGTAAACATGTAAACATCAGGCTCACTGTCATGGTTGTCACCTCGACCCTGGAGTTGGAGTAGCTGGAGATTGTACTATTGTGTGCGAGTGTGCTGAGAATGAAGAGACGCTTGGGTATGTGTGTTTCTTGAAAGATGCACATCACGATTAGCAACGCCGCTGCACTATATTCTTGCGGCAATCATGACTTCGTTTATTTCCTAAAATGCGGTGTGACATCTGTTGTGATGCAAGGTGGCGCATGCTTTGAATGGCACTGTGGGGATGGCTTTGAGACGATTAAGAGGCCATGCGCTAGATTGCCCACTCCACCAGAACTGTGCCAAACGTGTGTACATTTGATGTCGGCCACGAGACATTCAGCCATTGATAATGATGTGGGAGGTATCACTTCTCTAACGGAACAACAACCTTTATCTTTGTGAAGAGAAAAGAAGAAAGCTGTACCGTTGAATTTCCCCATCACAACCCCTTTTTTACCTTCTATTTTCATAAAGCTTCATGACTAACCAGTCAACACATCGGATTTGGTAGAATTTGAGATTCGTTATCATGCTCAAATCAGGAATGAGCCGTTCCATTGTAATTGCTTATCGACAACAAACATAGTAATAAAATACAGTGGTAAAGCAAGTTGTTTTTACGCCTCTTCCTGAGAAAATGTCTTATATATATATTTACAGAGGAGTGACTGAAATGATTATGCAACAGTGGAACACACTGTAAAGGGCTTGAGTGAGGGAAACCCAGCGTATACTATAGACCTGACCTGAAAGATTTGACATTTTCATAAAGAGATGCTGACTTGGTGTGTAACAGCCCCTCTTCGGTGCAGATGTCAACAGCTCTTTCTTCTTTGACGCCGCAACTGCATTCATACATTTCTGTAGAGCTACAGGTCCCCTATACGCTGTTCAAACCCAGTGGTCGTGCTGTGATTATGCTACTCAATAATTATGCGCTTTCACATTTGTTTTGTTTTATTACACCGTGTCTGGCCATGTAAAGCAAAACTCCCTTTGTCCCCCTTTCTCCCCAGTGGGAACGGTACTTTTCACCCTAAGTGTCATCTTCATTAATGTTATTCCCACTAGTAGCTCGACCTTGGCTTGTCTTTTATAATGGATCCTGACTGTCTTTGCACAGTTTTTGTCCGAACTTTAGCACACAGTAAAACCTGTCGTTATTTTGTCAAACCACACAAACAATTCAGCTTGGCCTATATATTCTACAGCACAGACACAATGGCTCTTTTCTTTCACAACATCAGAGCTTCAGTTTATCCAGACGTGTCTCTTTCCCTTATCGGTGCTATTCCTCATGACTCTATTAACCACCCTGCTCTGCTTTGGCAATACTGTAATAGCTTAGAACAGAGAACGCCACGTGTGGGTTTTTATGTTTTATGTTCCTATTTTACTTCAAGTATACCAGATAATCAATCTCCCCATTGTTTTTGGTGTTATATTCTTTTCGTGTGGATAATGTGTTTGCTGTTCATGGATAAAATATCCCACAGTTCACCCGTGCACATTGTCTTATCACTTCTTACATGTCCTCAAACATCTATAATAATAAGAATAAGAAATGTATTTTGTTTCTCTATATATTAATTTGACTTCCGGTTGCTCAGTGTCAACATGCAGTCTAATCCACCCCCTCAGAAACTAGGCTAAACATGTCCTCGTCTATCATTTCGTTCCAGGTACGCCTAGTCATCAACGAGAAGGGGCTAATCTGTGAGGAGAGGGACGTGAGCTTGCCGCTGCAGGAGCACAAGGAGCCCTGGTTCATGAGGCTGAACCTGGGTGAGGAGGTGCCCGTCTTCATCCACGGAGACACGATCGTCAGCGACTACAACCAGATCATAGAATACCTCGAGAAAAACTTTGTGGGAGGTACAGTAATGATGCCGTTTCTCTTCTGTTGATGTCTTTTCTATCCTTTCTCGAATACTGAAGTGTAACCACTGGTTGCAAAAGTTTGAGTGAAAGGATAAATCATGCTTCAATTCTGCAAGGCTGAAGTGCACAAACACTTAGTTGCAAAGACCAGCGGAGGCCATTGAAGGCCATCTGTTGTCATTGTACAATGTGTGTCAGTGTGTACGTACTGTACTGTACCGTGAAACTCCGTAAGCTGTTGGTATGTCTTTGCACCAATGTCCCCAAGACAAACTCCTGTTCATTTATCGTAAACTTGGGGCGATTAGATTAGATGAAACTTTAATGATCCCATGGAGAAATTGGGTCATTGCAGCGGCACAGAACAGGATATAGATACGAACAGGAGAAAGAGAGAGAAATGAGTTGAAGTAATTATGGGAAAAGACCATACTGGGGATATTCCAACAAATAAATAAGATATAGCGCCTTCATCGACCATTTTACAGGTTAGAAACAGATGTCACTTCTCCCACGATGGATTTAAAGGTTAGAAGCGGATGTGTACGTGTGCAGCACCAGGTGGAAGAACATACTATATACAAAGATGTGTCCAGATGGGAAAATGTGCACTGTGCGCCAATAAAGGGACTCAGATTCCGGTTGAATAGCCAGAAATGTCAACCTCTGCAGTACCAAGCATAAGAAAACACGCTAAGATGCCAATACTACAGGGTATTGTGTCTCGGCAGCGTAATTGAACCCTGATCTGTGGGTGGCTTGTCCTGTGGAATCGTTAGCAGAGTCACTGTGCCGTTACGTAATGTCCTGGGAGCCTGGATCCAGGGAAGGCCTGAGGGATACGGAGAATTGGCCAATTGATGGATAACTTCCTCCTCTTGGTTTTGTTTGTGCTCACTCGTCCGAAGCAGAAATGCTTGATGCTTCAGCTAACCCCTGATTTCACTTGCAGGAAACACAGTCCACTGGTTGGATATAAGGCAGAACATTGTCAGTGGTGTTTGATGTCTATTTCTCACTCAAACTTGTTCATTTTTGCTATGTGATACTGTACTGTGTACATGTAATTGCATTCGTTTGTTTGTAATCAATTCATATGGACTTATATTCAAATCCAGACCTGAGTATGTGGTAATAATATCATTCATTATTTGTCCAAAAGATAATTCAGTAGTGAGGTTTGCATGTTTTCTCTGTTTCTAGTCATGTGATCCATGAATCCACCATATGCTGCTTTTTAAAAACCAGACCTCACGCTTGACATGCTTTTAGCCAGAAGTCAATCTTGGGCATAAGACTGACAGACATGCTTTTTCCTCTGTCTTTAAATCCCTAATGAATCCTGGCAATGTGAGCTGCAGCTGTCCTGGAAAGTGCAGATGTCTCAGCAGAGAGATTCTTACACCAGTGCAGAGGAGCCCAGCGCCAACTCAAGCCACTGTACCCTGTTGTTGAGATGCAGTGGAGGGCTGAGTGAAAGCCCTCGCTTCTGATGGATAATCAGAGGGCTGGCGCCGAAGAATTGTTGTGATTTGTTCGTTTCTTTTTCTATCAGAGTTCAGTTCTTGGACCCGTACCGTCGGGTGGCTTGGTACTAGAGCTGGCAAAGGACAACCAAACGATCAGCGGCTCTGTCGCTCTTGTATTGTATTTGTGTCACATTCACCCTGAATGAGCATGGCTGTCTCCAAGAGTCAGACCATAGTGTTGGGTTTCTTTCTTTGGACTACACAGCACTGATTGGAGTGGGCCCTCGGGTGCTGAGGCGCTGATCTAATATTTACACCCCAGTGCTGCGGCAGGCCACCTGGAGGACCACTGCCTGGCACGCCCAGGTCGGCCCACTGGTCCCGGGACTGATTACTCAGCTTCCTGGAGCTCTGCCAGGTCGCAGCTCCACCCTCCGCAAACCTCAACACGACATTGAACACCCCTCAAGCGGCCAACTGACCATCGCTCTTTTGTCAGCGACGCTGTCCCTCGACTTGTGCTGGCTGTGGCCCGTCTACTGGGCAGCAGGGCATTATGGTGGACGCTGTCCTTGCCTTTCCGTGTGGCTGTAAGCCATGCAGCATGCTTTAACGTAG
This sequence comes from Acanthochaenus luetkenii, assembly GCA_900312575.1. NCBI lineage: Eukaryota > Metazoa > Chordata > Actinopteri > Beryciformes > Stephanoberycidae > Acanthochaenus > Acanthochaenus luetkenii. Next base: position 21,285 of record OMOT01030270.1, on the reverse strand, counting down.
CCCGCTTGTTGAGTTGGAACACACACACGCAGAATTAGGATGGCGAGATGTGAAAGCCTCTTTGTTCCCTCAGTAACAAGCTGTGCTGTACGTGTTCTTTCTATCGTTCCATCTTTGGTTATACTTTTAGTTCAATTAATATATTATTGTCTGCATTTGTCTTCAGGAGAAAATGCTATTGATGGGCGTTGAGGTTCATAAAAGTGCTTTAAATGTTTTTAAATGTGGGTGTCTTGCCTTCAGAAACGGTGGCCCAGCTGATTCCTGATGCAGACTCGCCTCTCCACGAGCGTGTGCAGCAGTACCGTCAGCTACTGGACGGCCTGCCCATGGACGCTTACACACACGGCTGTATCCTCCACCCAGAACTCACCGCTGACTCCATGATCCCAAAGTACGCCACCGCAGAAATACGTAGTAAGTGAAGCCAGTTCACCGGCATGATTGTTCATAATTCTGCATGAATTGCAAGAAGAATAGTGTCAATGATTATGTTTATATGGTTTCGTATGGAACTTGAACTTGATCTTTCTCACAGCATTTTCCACATCAATGGCAAACAAATCCTTATTTGTATGTATTCAACCTGATTAACATATTGTGTAATTTGAATATTCAATACCCAAAACCTTTAACGCAGCACATCACAGCCTTCCAGTCTGAGCTGCATTGCTCCTTCCATCAGGTAATGGGCTCGCCCTGTAAATCAAAGCAACGGGCTCGACTGGCCGCAGCTAAATTAATTATCCAGGGAACCCATGGTCTGTGTAATATCTATTAAGTCAACCTGATGGCTTGTTTAATGGAAGGGGTGCACCAGTGATGTGTATGTGTAATGACATTTAGAAAGAAAAAGATATGAACTTAAAATTGTTTTAAATTTTAGATTTTAAACTTCTGGTTTGGAAGATTGTATTAGTAGTGCAGATTAAAGGGAAAATCCACCCTAAAACGAAGAAAACAGTTATTGGCGATGTACCTTGCATCTCTGGGTCCATTTTGTGGTTTGGTGGTGTATTTTTCTTATTCTGGTAGATAACCGGTCAAATGTAACAACTTGATGCCATGTCAAGTTTCCAGTGCAGCTACAATAAAGTTTGATAGCAGAACATTTTCCAGCTATCTAAAGACATCAACAGTGAACATCAGGTTTTGGTGTCAGTCTCTCAGAATCAAAGAGCGGGGGCTTCTTTCTAAACTCTAAACCATTTTGCACCGATGTTCAACAAGTCATACAAGAAGAAATCCATCGTAGAAATATAGGAAATCACTAAGTGAAGTAGAAGTAGAGGCAGGTTGAAGGAAAGTGGGTACACCTAAAAAGTTCATTACAACACTTCATCATAAAATAACTCCTGGAATGCATTGGACATCACAAATTGATGATATGTAACAGTGTAAGAGACAGGGATTTTCCTTTAAGGATATGGGCTTGATATGGTAACCATAGCTACCACAGTTGACAAAATGAGTGACTCCTTCTGCCCTCAAGGGGGTGTGACGGGAGCATAGATGAGAATAACCTCTCTGAATAGCCATCTACCTCTCCTGGGAGACTGTACTAGAAAAGCCTACTGGAAAGCCATTAAGTGTCTACAATAATAATATCTACAATAAGCTACGTGTGACAGCATATTGTACTTATAAGTACAGTTACTTATGGCTTTTGAGCCCACATACTAACCTCAATATCACCAAGCTTTTTGAAGTTTTTGGTGAATTTTACAGAATGGAAAACACCGTTAATCATTGAACTGTCCTTCAGGTACGTTGGATTAGAAAACTAGAACCAGTACCATTAGTAATCAAAGTGTTGAAGTATCCATTTGATCAAACTCAATGTGTTTCTGCATCGAACAATAGATTAAGACATTATTAGTATAGTAGAGACTGAGGTGTGTGTGTGTGTGTGTGTGTGTGTGTGTGTGTCTGCAGGACACCTGGCCAACGCTGCGTCGGAGCTGATGAAGCTGGACCACGAGGAGCCCCAGCTGACAGAACCGTACCTCTCCAAGCAGAAGAAGCTCATGGTGAGAAGAGAGTTAAAAAATATATATACACAGCATTTATTATATTCTAATTGTTTGTGTCCGGGAGAGACGACACTTTGAAGGAACAGAGACATACAAGAAAGGAGTTGTCAAGGCTCGATTGGTTTATTTACTTCCTGGAGCTGATTATATCTTGTGATGGACGACTACAAGTCAAACTCGTCCCTAAGCGCTGACACTGCGTCAGGTACAGTTTGTCTTGTCTCGTCCCAGGTCTGTGGCGAAGGGAAATGTCATCCTCAAAAGCCTGTAGCATTTCCCTCTCGTAACGCCACTGAAGAGCGGAGAGAAGAATTAGAAGATGTGCCACAGGATATTGAGCAGATAGTACTTGAAATTAACAAGAGTTACTTCACAACACCGTGTAATTATGTGGCTACTTTATCACGAGAACATTGTGTGGTTTAACTAGAGATGCTGCCAGGCTCTCTGTACGTCGGCCACAAAGCTGTTTGTCGTTACCGTTTCACACTCTGCTTACAGTGGAGACAGCAAAACAACGTGAGAACCAACATGGAACATCATGACAGGCTAAAATATATATATATATATATATACAAAGTAGATATTAAGATCTGGTTCACCAAAGATCTAAAAAATTTGTCATTTAAATAGTAATCTTTGAGCCAGGGATGATTCAATATGGATTATGCAAAATTGCTTCCAAGTGCTGGAGGTCATGTTTTGTATTGATTGATATTTCATCAGCGACATGACATATCAACTGTCACTTCTCTGCAACAGTTTTGGTTGGCCAGGCACTTGAAGGAACTGCAGTTTGCATTTAACGCGGTTATTTTTGCTTTAGAGGTTTATGAAAAGAATATATATTACTACCATGCATGGATTTTGTTTTTTCTCTCTCTTGAGATGCAAGTTTTGTGTCGACAGGCAAAGATATTGGACCATGATAATGTGAACTACCTGAATAAAATCCTGGGAGAGTTAGCCATGGTTCTAGATCAAGTGGAGGCCGAACTGGAGAAGAGGAAACTGGAGTATGAAGGTATGTACAAATGGCCATTGTACCTTTTCACTCTTTTACATTTGTTTTTACACATGAACCGTCACCTTTTTCAATCATCGTGGCACCACAATGGAAGCATGTTTCAGATATTTCAGACGAGCATGTCACGGTACTGTGTTTTCCTTTTCTCTCGCCAGGTCAAACATGTGAGCTGTGGCTATGTGGACCTGAATTTACACTAGCTGATATCTTCCTCGGAGCCTTGTTGCACAGGCTCAAGTTCTTGGGACTTTCCAAGAAATACTGGGAGGACGGCAGCCGACCCAACCTGCAGTCCTTTTTTGTGCGTGTGCAAAAACGCTACGCTTTCCGCAAGGTCCTGGGCGACATCCACACCACCTTGCTGTCAGCGGTTCTACCCAACGCATTCCGGATGGTAAAAAAGAAGCCGCCATCCTTCTTCGGGGCCTCTTTTCTCATGGGCTCCCTCGGAGGGATGGGGTACTTTGCCTATTGGTTTTTAAAAAAGAAATACATGTAGTGAATGCCGTGTTGTTGTGTTCAATGTCTGTGTATTTGTGTGATGTTTCAATTTTTTCTGTAACGTTTTACGACTGCAGGAAAACATATGAATCTATATAGAGAACAGTATTACTTACCTGGGTGAACAAAGAATATTAAGAACATTCCATGACACATTTTCTGGTAATCATTGCCTTCATCCAGTTTAATTTCTGGCAGCTTACAGGTCTCGTCTCTAAGGCCTGCAAGTCCTCATTCAGCTTTTGTTGGAGACGCGCATCAGGTCCAGTTATATTGAAAAGCTCAACCTAATGGTCTTTACACATAATGAAGAAGACCCGTACAAAATGTTATGAGGTTGCATCACCATACACAGAAACCCCAACAGGGGTTCATTGACCTTAGCATGTCACCATATAGTTGAATTATAGTCATTATTCATACTATTGGCGTTCACCTATTGCTCTTCACTCCTCCATTGGCCGGGGGTTTACCCAGTAAAACCGCAGGCCATGACAAAATACTTCATGATAATCGCTGCGCTGCCAGAAACTGCCAGATGAGATGAAGGATGGAGGCAAACATTCACTAACTGTACACCCTACACACACACACACAAACACACACATGCGCGCTCACAGTGACAGTTCATTTAGAGCACTGTAAATTACACTGCACACAGTATACGCAGCACACAGTGCTCCGTGGATTCATAGTCATTCGCTGGCCAGGATTTCAGATGTTTTTTGGGGGATGCAACCGGAGCTCGAGTGTTTGAAAAGCTACACTTGGCCGAACTGGTAGTAATATTGTAAATTCTGCATCTATGGCACAATAGTGTTGCAACAGGTCCAGGATGTATTTCATTGCATGGGTTCTTTCTTATTGTGTAAGCGTTTTGTGAAGGGTGGACACGGAGAACTTTGTGTCACCCATAGGCAGAATTCATGATGAAAACTCAGCCAGAGTTCACTACCGAACATGAAAGCACTAAATGTGAAGTGTCTACATGCGACCTTTGAAGCCCCTGCACTGTACAGTATGTTGGTCAGGGGGCCGAGTAGTTCATCCCTCAGCAATACTGAGCAAGGAATCACTGGATTTTGACTGCTGTTTGTCCCTAACTCCTGACAGACACAAGATAGTTTTTACAGAAGATATTTATTTATTGTTTCATTTATTTTACCACACTGGATTTTTGTATTAGCTTAAAGGTGAAATGAGTAGAATGTCGAAGAACAGCGCACTCATCTGGAGGCTAAAGGGAGTCTGACGAGGATAAAGCCTTTCTCCCGGCTAACCTTGCCAGTTGACTGGATCAGTCTCGTTGTTTGTTGATGTGGTGTACCCATAGAATTTGAAATGGATAGAACAGACTTTCCACTGTTTGTCGTGGTCATTTCACTAGAACACCATAAAATGGCGCCTATGGCATTTTAAGGGTTAGTTTCTATATGGACAGCGGAAGTCTGGGCAGTAAGGACGTAAAGTGTATCACACTGTGGCTGTAGCCTAAACTAAAAAGGGTTAGTTTGTAACATTACAAGATTATCATTTAAGTAATAAAATGTGATGACTTACAAACAGTAATATAAAGAGATTAAACCCAAATCTGTCCAACAATCCATAAGTAGCCTCCCCGCTGGCGGCAGGGCGACGGAGATGGAGCAGGAAGTTTACCATTGCTTTTCGTTGTTGCTGCAAAACTTCTGACATCAGTGACTTGCCGTAAGTCGGTTTATACGGGAGTTAGCCTAAAGTTCCAGGATGGTCGGAGCGACGGCCATTTTTATGTGTACAACAAAAATGTCTGCCGCTCCGACCATCCTGGAACGTTGATTTGAATGGAGAAGTCCGTTCTATCCAATTCTAATTCACACTCTATCCTTTATGAGAGCCATTTTGCTTTTCTTATTCCTACCTCCAGGGTTTAACTTTAACATGTTATAATTCAGCTCCAGAAACAGTGTGCCCAATAGGTTTTTAACTCACAATGTGAAGTATTGGTTGTAAGCTTCTTTTGTCTCTGGTTTTATGACTGGTTGTACAGACATTGTTACTGTACTCTGTAAAGACACTAAACCTCTTATGGGAACTCTGAGTCAAGCCATTCAGCTTGAAGGACCTACAGTAGTGTTTCTTTCCGTCTGCACACACACACACGCTGAAGGCTAACATGCATTAATATTGAATTTGAACACGGTCTACATTCTGTGATTAAAGGGGTTTATTGTTCAACTGAAACTAAGCCTTGGGTCATGAACTTCAACAGGAGTTTTTCAGTAGGAGGTCAGTATCTATAGCAGGATGCTCCATGCTTTGTATCGCCACAGAAGAGAGTCTCTGCAGATGGTTATTAGTAGCCCGCTGCTGGTGTGGCAGTGAATGTTTAACCAAAGACGATGATCAATACTCCTTTAATAGCAGCGACCCTTAGCTGTGTAATATCTGATAACTCAGTCTCACTGATTCTCCTCAAGAAAACTCCTCTAGACGTTTAGAAGCTATAGTCCATCCAGTTTTGTTTTATACGGAGAGTGCAGTATAGCCATAGAGGTTTCACTGTTTGGAATCAATCCTTTATACGGTATGCTTGAACAGAGGTAAAGTGGGACATGTATTAAAGAAGGGAAATAATGTGAATCTGAACTATTCTTGCATGAGAGCAGCAGTGATGTAAATGGCACAAATGAGAAGATTGTTTTTTTAAGTATCTTAAATTGCTCAAGATGTTTTGTTTTTCACTTTATTTGGAAGGGACCATGTACAATGTGAAACGTAAATGTTACCATTTGATGCATTTCATCTGCAGTCCCGAAGATGGAAGTAAGCAAGCAGACACTAGGTGTACGGTACTGTTTCGATTTAGCCATATGACTAGCCGAAGTGTATGTCAACATTCTTCTCAGTCCGTTTTCTTTCTGTTGACTTTCGGTTCGTCAAACTTTTACTTATTTTGTCAACTGACAAACAGCAGACAAC
>OMOT01030270.1:0-14743 GCA_900312575.1 Acanthochaenus luetkenii | reverse complement strand
GGGGGGGGATGTCAAGTAACAAATGGAGAAAAATCTCACTTCATAACCAGCCTATCATTGTGAATGCTTGTATATGCTTTGATTATTGCAAGCACCCTTGTTACAATGACTCCACTGCTTCTTTTGACTTAAACGTGATACCCAAGGATTGGATCTGTAAGTCATGGATCACACAAAGAATTCAAGTTGAGAAATCCTAGTTGTTTGTGGCCATTATATTTCACAATAGTATTTTTTTATTTTTTATATTTATATATATGCATTTATTTATGGTGCTTTTTATGATGTTTGTTCATAAGACTTAATTTATTCAGTTGCCATCAATGACAAATAAATGATGAAAATGGAGTATTCAGATCCCAACCGTTTTTCTTTTGCCAAGACCGACTGTGCTCTTTGTGGACCTTGTAGTTTAACAAATCTCATGAAAATACACATGAAAAGCATAATTAATTACGACTAATAGTTATTCCATAATGAATTCCATTAGCGTAAGTAGGTTTATCAATCTAAAAAACACCAAACATCCCCCAGTCACCAAATCAGTGGAATTATTGGATAGTGAACCAAAACCATGTACAAACAATGGGCAGATCCTCTAACTCTTACATGCAGGACTGCAAATCTGTATGAAATGTATGTAGGTCTACTGTAGCTACAGTAACTGAATTTTTTCTGAAGGTAGCTTTGCAATAAAAATATTGAACTACATTGGTCTGCCAAAGTAGGTTAATACATGTCATCAGTGCTATACAGCTGGAGCTGTAAACATTCTCAAGTGTTTCTATTCAGACATCTAAAAATAGGGATCATTTCATTTCACACATTTACATTTAATTGAATCAAGCATTATAAGGCAACAATTAAATGAATGATGCTGTAGTGTGAGAATCAGGGTGGCCAAAGGTGAGAGGCTGAAGCTAGACAGCAAGTGCAATGCTTTGCTTTTATCTCAGATTACCCAGAGTCATTTTGGGAACAGCAGCTGCCAAACACCATGCAGGGACTGCAAGCCAATCCCCCTGTACAATATGACCTTTCTGTAAGGAAGGAAAAAAAACTTTAAATAGCACGGTAGTCAAAGAGACGGAAACATCCATCTTTAGTCTGTTGTTGTTTTGAGGATGGCATTGACATCGGCAACAATGTTGTGTGAGAAATAATGTTTGCAGCTTAGGCACGTTGTTTCTGTTGTTTTGGCTGGCGCTGAGGGGGGAGTCCAGGTGACAATGGTTTTAGATACCACACCCGATATGTCAGATACCACCCCAGCAGTCCGCATACGGTCCCCATCAGCTTGTGTGATGGGTCGTGGAAGTAAACAGACGTACAGGCAAACATCCATATCCAAATGACCACCAACAAATTCAGGGCCACGTAAAGCAGACTGAGAACGACTCTCGGCAGCGCAGACAGGCGGGCCGTCTTCAGGAAGGCCATGGGGGCCGTTTCCTCCACGATGAAGAGAGCAGAGTAGGCCAGGATGAAGGAGTGTCCCGAGATGTCATAGCCGTGCCAGTGGAAGCCAGCCCTCCTGCAGCTGGCTTTGGATGTGAACTCCTCATTGACCACGTCCATGGCGTCGGTGTCAAAGCACGCACCGGTGACATCTTCTATGTAGAAGAAGGTCTCGGTGCACACGTACCAGATGGCTGTGGCCACCACCAGTGACAGCAGCCGCCGGCAGAGATAGGACACACTCCTGTTGAAGGACGAGTTGGAGAGGAGGAGGAAGGGGATCAGCAGCAACAAGGTCCATCCCCAGGACACTTTGACAAAATACCTGAGAGAGAACACGGGTTAGTTTGGCAGTCTGCTACCGTAACTCAAGTTAGGACTTATTCCGCTCTACATTCATGAACGTCCACTCACGTGACCTGACACATATGTGACAGCAAGCAGCCTACGTTGACGTGGCTAGCTCAGTAAAGCTACCTTTGACCCACTTCAACTGACTAACGTTACTAAATGCATTACAACCCAGTCAGGGAATCACGCTGAGTTCCTGCAGGTCGCTTCAGGGCACCATAGTGGCGGTATGTCGTCCTAAAAGCCAGCGGCAGGTTAAGCGCGCTCGCTAGCGTTAGCTAACCGTGCCAACACTCTTCACTTACACATTCAGGACATTCTTGCTACTGCTGAAATACGTCTCGGGGACGAGCTCCGACTCTTTGAGCATTGACCCCACGAACGAGATAACCAAGAAGAGCCATGGAAAGTTTAGTCGGACAGCCGATATCCTCCAAAGTGCCACAAACTTGTCCACAATGACATCCACTGCTGCCATTTTGAAAGTGCGAACGGGGGCGGAGCAGGAGCGGCTGAGGAGCGCTGACGTCACTGTGGGTTAACCAATGAGGCTCTTCGCCGGTATTTGTCGTTCCTCCCCAGAGAAGTGAAGAGAAGAGAAGATACATTATTCTGGTTCACATCATTGGATAATACAGAGAGTCATGTGACATTAACACAGACCGGCGCAACTACAAGTATTATTCATTACAAAATCTCGATAACATGAAAAAAAAACATTTCCATTTCACGTGAATATGATGCGTTGCGTCACATGTAACACTTTTTTCATGTTTCTTTAGATATTTGGGTTATTATAATTATTTTTTATGGTAAGATAGCTTAACATCCTGGGGTGTTATGCTCGTCTGTGAAATCCCCCATGCTATCTCTGCTTTGTGCATTTGTTATTTCTATCAATTGTATTTATTATAACAGCCAACCATGCGAGCACAACCAGACCCTCCATCTAGGCACGCAGATGTTATCCGCAGAGACTCCAGCTCCCCCTAGGGGGAAGGCTAGTGTAAGCACGGACAGAGCAAAATGTGCACCTACAGTAAGCCTGGACTACATACATGTGACTGAAAGAAGACAGGCTACATTTATAGAAGGAGGAAGGATGACAGTGTCAGAAAGGTCTACAGCATCCAACCTAGACTGTGTGAAACACAGGTCACGATGTTGGGATTCAGGGAAGGTTTGGGTTGGAAACCATTTAAATTAATTACAAATTACTAAATATGGCCATAATCACACAATCATATTTCCCTACACCCGATCAAAAAGTAATAGATCTTAGTTAAGAGAGTAATCACCACTGACTTAAAATATGTCTGATTTAAAATCAGATCGGTAATTAACTGACTACCTTATTATAGTAGCTTTATGTTTAGGAAAAAAAAAAGGGAGATTACTGTCCTACGTCAGCCCTATGTTAATATCTTGTAGGATCACTGTTTGAAATGTCTTATTAAGAGAGACAGAAAATGAGAGAAACTTAGCTAGATAGACGGACACAGACAGACACACACACACACACATGCAGAGCTGGGTTTGCCTTCCTCTTTTGTGACCTGAGATGCACCCATTACTTTCCTGCTCTGGGTCATGTTTGCTCAGACGGAGCCTTGTAGTGTGGCATTTGGATGTAAGTCAGGGGGTCGAGATGTCGGGTTTCATGCCGGCCAACTCACAACGAGAAGCAAAATGTAGACAAATGATGCGTACAGTATCAGTCCACTGGCTGACATTGAAGTTAATATATAAGTATATATATATATATATATAATGGTGACGATGACAAAGCTGGTGGTGATGAGAATACTGATGACGACAGAGTTCAGTCTGGCTGTTGCTCAGTTACTATAGTTATTTATTCCCACTTCTTTACAACACTGGGAGGAAAGTGTGTGACATCTAACTTCTCTCATGGAGCCTGAAGGTTTATCCCTGATGCATGCAAGCCTCTCCCAGCAATCCAAGTTTCCTGTTGGTTGTTTCTGAAATCACCATTTCAAGCACCGATGCCAGACTACAGTCTCCGGGAGGAGGCGACATGCGTTTGAATTAAATGGTTACAGATTACAGTTTAGACATCTCACAAAAGGAATTGGTTAAAAAGAGTTTGGACTTCAAACTGTACAAAAAAACTCCCTAATAGTAGACAAAGACATTTGATGCATTACATACTACTTACTGAAAATGGTTGAAATCTGGTGTATGTTGCTGCAAGGATGCAGAAAATATATTACAGAGGCGTTCAGTATGAATGCTCAAAGTGAACATAATAAATGCAAACCAATGTATTGGAGGAACTGTCTCCAGGCTTCTACAGTATGGAAATCTCAAGCAAATACGAGAGAGGGGATGGAACATTAGAAGCTTTCCTGTCAGACAACTTGGCTGCTTGATCAAGAGGCGTAGGCTTTCCCAGAGTGGAAAATGTAGATGTGAATTATTAAAACAAACTCTTCTGACTTCGCTCAGGAACGACTCCAACTCTGGGGAGATACTGCTTCTTGACCAAGCTGTTTTACCGTCCACCTGCACACTAATGCTAAACTGCAAAGAAACAGGCTTGTTGTATTATTTTCCTTTTTCCCCCGTTAATGATTGACTAGGCAGTACATTTGATTCACATGAAGTCTGATACCTATCAATTATATAATCCTATTACAAAAGCTATTCCAGGGGATGATTTGAGGGGAATGAAGAGGGAGCACAAATTACTTGTTAACAATAGACTTGATGGGAAAAAATGAGCTAAAACTACAATTGACCTGCACCCCTTATTCGATTTGGACAAATCTCCCTCTGACCCTTGAGAAAAGCATTTTGTTTTAGCCACATCAGCTGAGTCAGTGTTTCTAGATTATTTAACACTAAGCCCTTGCAAAGTCACTGGCGTTTGATTCAAGGGGCCGTAATTCAGACTGCTGATGTGAAAGGAGTGGAGTTTTGTTCTAGATTATACTGGAACGGCCCCAAGTCTTTCCCTCTGAACGGCACCAGCTGCTGTGCCGTTAGTCAGACAGAGCTGAGCGGCCTGGCTGGCAACTGACAAGCTGTGGCGTGGGGACCTCGGATACAGTTGGTACAAGGTTTATTTTATGTTCCCTCAGGTAAATAAGGGAGGCCACTGAGTGTGTTCGGCTCTCCTCCTTACCTTTCAGACTCTACGAGGCCACAGTGTGCTTTTGTGTGCAAGGGCCCAGCAGCCCAGCGTCTCAAACCAGACAGATGATGTCATGCTGCCGGGGTTGTGGGATGGTCTCTGGGAAAATCATCTAGTCTGGTCTGGTCTGGACCGAGGGCCATCTTCTCCCAGGTTTGACCCATTTTCAGACTTTCCTGAAGAAAGTTTTCCTGCTCAGATTTACTGGATGGTTAAAGCATTCTGCCGCAGAGATCCAACATAAATCATGGAGTTACACACTGTGATTCAGACTGCTTGCCTGTTTAACCAAAGACAAATAATCTGCTATCCTATAGATGATAGTGTTTCCAATAACTAGGTAGAATGGGAGTTGAAATGATGGCAGCCGTTCCGATTGTGTGTGTTTGGGGAAAATAAGCTAAAATTGTAAACCATTAATATAAATCATCAGCCCTTTCACAATTTCATTACCACGTGACCAGATGGTCCACAAGCTAAAGCGGACACACGGCACTGTTCTCAGAGGATGAACGCTTGGTTGAAAGTTTATGTCAGAGAGCACTTTTCATTCCTTTGAGTCCAGTAAATACTGTATGGAACCGCCACAGTGCCTCGCCCTGTCTGTGTCACCGGGAAGGGGACTACATCACTGAGTCAATTTGTTTTCATGCTGCCAAAACAAAGGTCGGACCACGCTGACATGAGGAGCGGCTCCATGCGTGACAGCAGCAGAAGCGGGATTTATGCAAAATGACATGCTTCGAACAGAGATACAGCGGGTGTTACACCTCTGTGCACCTCTTGACCTTTTCCTTTCCCTCAGATTATAACAACACCAGCAGCAGTTTGCCAAAGTGGAGATAAACAGGGGAATTCCGTTTTTGTAGACCATGTGTAGCGAGGGGGTTCATATCATTCATCTATAACCTAGATTATTTCATCCTTAACACACAAAATAAGCCGTCGTTCAAGCATGTGTCTGTCTGCACACAATCACGTTTGATGGATCTATTTTAATATTGCTGCTCAACATTTCTCCCCTCTTTGATGTGTGATGATAGAATTATTAACTATGTGACAGAACTGACATGGATGTGCCCATTGCTAAATTTAAATGCTGGGTCTTACAAGGCTTCGTTGTCAGCAGGGTATGCTCCGCTCACACTCATCCATCAAATCAGCACCAAAGAATTCCATTGATGTAACTCTAAAGATAACAGTTTGATTATATCAGGCTGGTGTAACCTGGTAAAAATCCATCGTGTGGATTTTTTGGATCACTTTTCTTTTAATGGTATCTCAGTAGAATGAACCAAGTGCTCTGGCTGCTGATATATATTCTAATTAGCTTTTCACTTCATAACCAGCCATCTAAACACGTTTGCCCTGCGTCTCAGCAGAGTAAAAGAATACGGGATGTTCTTTACAATAAAAAGGGTACAGGTATAAACAAAAAATAAATGAAGAGGCGGCTCATGTTGTTTGCTGGTTATGGACATTGACATACTACTACAGACAAGTGGGAAAGCGAACCGGTCGAGCTCAAAGACCAACAACAAGATGCGACCCCGGGTTGTAAGTGCAACTGGAGTGCTGCTGACCCTGTGTGTACCAAAGGCCCTCACAGCCTCTTTGATGGAGCCCTCCGTGTATTTTAGACACCCAGTCACAAAGTCTGACAGCACTCAACCAAACCTGTGTTGAAGTATGCTGCAGGCCTTTGAAGGGTCGGCTTCAGAAAACATACCTGAGCAACCAGGTAACTGGCCATGGTGTGATGTTGTGTACATTCTGGTAAATGCTAGCTTTTTATGATACAGGAAATACCAGGAAACCAAATAGGTGCACGCAGCTTTGGTGCAGCCACCTTGAAATATGAAGCAGTTTGTGAGTTCATACTCATGTATGTGGGGGTGGTGTTAAGTAGTGTATGTGTGTTATTGTATGTTGTCTGCCATTGTGTATGATGTGCACTCTTTTCTGTACTGGCCTTGTAAATTTCCTTCCCTCTGGACAATAAATGCTATTGTATCAACCGCAAGGTTGAAGGTTCGAGTCCAGCTCCTCCCGGGGAAAAACATCGGTCGTAGTGTCCTTGAGCAAGACACCTAACCCCAAAATTGCTCCTGTTGAGCATGGCTGCCTCTGCCAACGGTATGATGATATGTAAGTCACTTTGGATAAAAGCGTCTGCTAAATGCTGTAATGTAATGTAATGTAATGTATCTTACATCCAAGGCCATCATAGTTACAATATGTTACCATACTATGCCACTTTCAGGCAATAGTTCTCCACATGAGAGCCCAACCCACAAGTAGACCACCTGAACGATATGTTAAGACAGCTGATGTATCTCAAACCATGATCTGGCTTATGGGGCCAAACCTCTGAGGTATGTCGTCCAAAAGATACAAGCTTTGCAGAGCAGACTTAACATCCAATTTCTGTTATGGTACTAAGAAATGCAACGCACGCTACTCAGGCTGTTAATTTTTGCATCTGATTCTTAAATATGTATTTTGATGACCATGGTATTTTGCTTACTAATCCTACACTGACTACACCATATTTCCCTCTTTCACAGACAGGAATTCTCTATTTCATAATTCACAAGGCATTTATTCTATATTGTTCATTGTTTTCTTCTTGAAACAGCTTTAAGATTTGGGCTGGAAACATACTCTATTATGAATCTGTGAAATTCTTCCCATAACAGCGACGTGTCAAAATGACAGTGGAGAGTGTAAGTAAACAGTTAATTGGCATTTGGCCTGGCTCTTGATACGTTCATGTTCATGTCTGAGTTTGAATCAGCGCTTTATGATCTTACTGTATTCTAATGACATATTCTTGGTCTATAGACCGAGTACCATGAATATCATCTTAGAAAATATGGTATGTCTCCCACATTGGAATTAAAAAACAAATATAGAGTAGCTTTGGCTTTCATATCAAATCAAATCAATCATTTTCAAGCATACGTTTTCAAAGGACTTTAGAAACAGTAAAAGACAGCCAAGACCAAATCTAAGCAGAACAGCAACGATAATAAGTTGAGGAAATAGATTAAAAGAACGATTGGGGCAATTAATCTGAAATCTATTAAAGTCTGCTCTGCAACTAGGTTAAACCAATATGGACCAAGTTCCCTTTCCTCATCCATAAAATGTGAGCGGGAGACTCACTGGAATGGCCGAGGTGAAGTCTACATGTCATTCTTTACACAATCTTTTTTGAGAAGCACTGAGTTAAGATTTCTCATATAGGATTAGTGCTATGCTGCCGGTCCATGACATTTCCCGTTTCTCTCACACATATTGCAGAGCTTTGGGTTACAAACCTATAATTTAGGGGCAGTGGCACGAGCATGGGATTGCAATAGGTTTCCAAATGGTGCGAGTCACGTTCTGGAAACTCAAACATGAATAATATGTCCTCAATGGCAGCGCATTACCATACCTCAGCTGCTGGAGACCGGAGACAGTCAGCAGCCTACACGTCGGACCTATGAATGTATTCAGTACATGCATCTGAACAGCGAGCTACACTGACAGTGGTTGGATCTGAGTTTTTCAGCTGGTCTTGTAGCTTCGCTCTCATTATATAATTGTTCCTCTGTGGCTTCGTGGTCTCGGTGATCCGTTCGACCCCAGCGGCTGTTGAGCCAGTTGGTGCAGTGTACCTTGGCAGTGGCCTGAGACTCTTGGTATAGTATATTACACATGGCAGAGGATCTGGGGCCCTTCCTGGAACCAACAACAGCTGGAGATGAACGCTGACTCTGCAGCCACTTCAGAACTGGACCTTTCCCCCGCTTTTGTTTAATACGCATTCTTCACCACACTGCTCAGTCCTTCCCCAAGGCATGCTTATTTAAACATTTGATTGTGTTTTATTGAAACAGTTCAGGCAGGTCAGGGGGCAGCCCAAACACGTGTGCTATTACGAACAGCCTCTTGCAAGTCAGCCTCAAACTCTCAAATAAAACAAAATGACTACTGCTCTCCTAAATCTCATTTACAATGAAAATTGTTACGTGTTCCAATAACAGCTCATTGAACGAAATATTTGACCACTCATCTTAAAATGAGAGATACAGTGCATTTCTTTCATAAAACACATCAGAGGCGATTTCCAACGTATTAACACGGAGGGTGGCCAGTAAAATATCTTATCACTGGGATTTCTGTCCTGAAAGGCAAGTTCCCGTGTTTGTGATTTGGCCAGCAGCAGAGAGAGAGAACAACTGTGAGATTACATAATGCTCGTGTTGAGAAAGCTAAATCACCTATCACACAGTTTCCTGAGTCCCGGGTGAGCATCCCGATGGGAGGAAGAAGCATACAGGAGGGTTTGTGCGTCAGATACCTTCCGAGAGACTTGGCCCAGTTAAATTTCCCTGCCACACATGTCAAACGGGCTTGTTTGCAAAGGCTTGTGTTTAAGTGCGGATCTCCTCTGCTTCTCAGCTCCTCGTCTGGCTCTCACTGCTCTGTCGGTCTGAAAGGATCCACTGATGAAGGTATGAGGCTCAGCCTTTCAGCCGCTTTTAGCCTGGCTGCCCTTTTACTACAAACGTCTTTATTGAAGACAAAGGCAATTTGATTGTTTATGCAGCAATTCAACAGATTGTATGCATTGCACGTGCTTAATGATGTTTTTGTAAGAAACGGTAGAGTGTGACTGAATAGATGAAGTTCTGTTCATCATGTCTGTTCTTTATTATTCTTATTTCTAAGAGTTTGGCAGCACTACTTCAGTCAATATTGCTTTGGATATTTTGTCTCTTTGTAATGACTGTGCTGTCTGAATATACTCGAGTATACTTGTGGTCAAGCGTACCGTAATATGAACACTTTAGTGAAAGCTCCCATTCAGTTTCT
This sequence comes from Acanthochaenus luetkenii, assembly GCA_900312575.1. NCBI lineage: Eukaryota > Metazoa > Chordata > Actinopteri > Beryciformes > Stephanoberycidae > Acanthochaenus > Acanthochaenus luetkenii. Next base: position 4,911 of record OMOT01030270.1, on the reverse strand, counting down.
CTCACAACATTACTGCCCATTTTCATTATTATTTGCTTCTTGCCATCAAGCCAGTTAGCAGAACTAATTTGGCAGTGAGTTTGTTTAGATAATAAAACTGCATCCAATACAATTTTCATTTAATCACATTACCGTTGCTGTGTTAGTTGAAATGTATGAAATGTATCTTTCTTATTTTTCTTTGGAAACCTGAATACTTTCTAAACCTCATTCCTCATCAGAGGCTTGCAAGGACCCGGTGCTGCCCCAGTCTTCTCCAGAGGGTAGAGATGGGTGCTGCCTGTGTTCAACTCCTGTTGGCTGCCATCTTGTGGACGATGCCTAACACGGGCGCTGCCGCCGTGCCGTCGGGCCCCACAGACCTGCTCAACGTGACCAGAGCTGGATTCGAGACAGAACCAGACTTCAGGAATCTCCCCAGCAGGGTCAGTGTGTCTCGCAGCAGACGCAAGCGAGCCATTTCCTCCAGGGACATGACCGCCTTGCTGGATTACCACAACCGAGTCCGCTCTCAGGTCTTCCCCCCAGCTGCCAATATGGAATACATGGTGAGATCCCCACTGTAAACCAGTAACACTGCACCTTGAATCAGACCGGGGAGACAAGGCACTACTCCTATCCCCGATCTCACAAATGCTTACAGTGAATGCTGCAAACGGATAGGGAGTATCTTACTTTCCTTTGATTCTGTGTAGAGGATTGCTACTGGTCTCGTTGAGTTGTTGAACAGCTTCCCTCTCTCACTCTCTTCCTCGCCACTACAGGTCTGGGATGAGGGACTGGCCAAGTCAGCTGACTCTTGGGCTTCACGCTGCATATGGGATCATGGGCCGACACGAGCCATGAGATATATGGGCCAAAACCTGTCAGTCTATTCCGGAAGGTAGTGTAGAGCTCTGTGACGACAGTCGGCTGTTGGTCATGCGGTATGCTTTTAACACGCGATGACTTGTGCAACGGACAGATTGAAATATGAACTGAGAAATGAGACGTGGCGGAATAAAAACGAGAACGTTGGATTTGTATAGTGAGAAATGTATCACGCTAATACGAATGAATGAATGATCCGTGTTCAATATGATAGGTACCGGTCCATCACTGATCTGGTGAGGTCATGGCAAGAGGAGAGACACCACTTCTCCTACCCGAACAGATGTAGTGGGTCTGTGTGCTCTCACTACACACAGGTACGTAGCTTTCCTGATTAAGAGTGCACTAATTTCCCCCAAATAACCACAGAGACCTAAGAGTAACGGTCTTTTCCTGATACAACTGGGTCTGGACTCATGGTTTTGGTTTGCTAGCATGCTTGGTCTGCCCCTTACTCTTTGGCATATCACTTTCCCAAATGATGATGAGGAGTAAATGTGTAACGCGTTGCATGGTTTACATTTGACACTGACCAAGCATAATTACAAACCGTTTGTGAATTCTGTGTTGGTTTGTGCCGAGTACGTGAATGTTGTGTTTGGTAACATGGATATGAATGTGAAAATATCTGTGTTTTGTGGTACGTTTCAGATGGTGTGGGCCAGCACCAACAGAATGGGATGTGCTATCAAGAAGTGTTCAAACATGTATGTGTTTGGGAGTAACTGGAGGGAGGCAACACTTCTAGTGTGCAACTACTCTATAAAGTAAGTATAAGAGATGTATGATGTAACTAACTAACTAACTTATGATGTAAGTAACAGCAATCCCACAAAAAAGACATTATTATCAGGAAACATCATGGATATTCGTAATTATTGCAATAGATATTGGACCCAAACATCCTAGAAAACAGGCACAAAATAAATGCGTAACAGGACCTTGCAGGTGACAATATGTTCCTCATTTCTTTTTCAGAGGGAACTGGGTGGGAGAGGCTCCCTATAAGACTGGGAAGCCTTGCTCCGCCTGTCCATCCAGCTATGGTGGCACCTGCTGGAGAAACCAGTGTTCAGGGGACTCAAAAACCAAGAGATGGAAAAGATTTTAGAAACGACACATTTCCAATCACATCGTTTCTTGTTTTCATGGGAGAAAGAACAGATACAAATTCACAGCCCAGTTTTGCCTAATGAAAGTAATGGCTGCAGGACAATACAATTTTGACAAATACAAAATGATTTAGCTGTTCAGTTACCACTATTTCCATGTTTATATCAAGTCTTTATTAATTCATGTTTAACACACAATCAAGTTGATCTAGTGGCATGAACATTTATCTTTCCTTACTCTATTTTCCGTTGTCAGTTTTGATCATTCCCCACTTCATTTAGAAAATAATACCTAAAATTGGAATAATTTCTCTCATCGTCAGATTGTTATCTGGTGAAAGAAGATGCCTATTTTGTGATTTTGAGATTCTTTTTGCACTGTTATCGATGAATTTATTGGCTTAAGTGGCGATTGTGAGGCATTGTCCAAAAAATAAGCACTTTTGATGTTTTCTTTTCTTTTATTGTACAGATGATACTTACTGTAGCCCCGGAGGTGCTATTGATTCTATTGTGGTATCCTGTTTAGTACAGTTTTGTTCTTTGTTGAATGTTTTTGGATGGAAAACCTGCCAAGTCACTCCTTGAATAAAACAGAAATGTGTTTAGTTCATGGATATCTGGGTGCCTGATTGAACATTTGTTAAATAACTGATGACTCTGTATCTCCCCATAAATTGCCTGCTGGGCACTACTTGTGTTTATTCACCAACTGCTGCAGGAAATATTTTGCCTGGCATTTCACCTCATTACATCTCTCCATTTACCCTCAGAGGCTTTCTGTGCCATAAAACAGGAGTCTAATGCAGCTTTTATGGTCGTAAATATGAGGAGAAAAAGCTGTGCCTCCCAACCAATGCAGGGGCAGTCATACACATCGACACGACACACACACACACTCACACAAACACCACTGTCACTACCACATCAGATTTTGCTAACAAAAAGTGCAAGTTTCCCACAAGCAAAGAGCAACCTATGATCATCAATTTCTGTAGGAGAGAGAATTACTGCTTACACTATTTTTTTTGTACAGCTCTGGATATTGTGACTTATTGCACCTATTGTTTTTGCCACTTTATATATATTTATAATTACAAGCAATTACTCTTTTTGTGATCGCCACTTTACGGCTCAACAGATGCATAATAGAAATGAAATCACTTAAAGACACCGACGACGTTCACACTCTCGGTACGGTATCTGTGATTAATCAGAATGTGAACCAAATACATCCCTCCTACATTAAGTAGTTAGCCCATACAAGTCACCCGGATGATTATTTTTTTGAGCATTTTAAATCACATTTCAGTGGGTGTCCTGCCACCCACAGGTGTTTCTGGTCAGTTTGGTCTATTGTATTAGACTGCTAAGCAGGAAATTACATTTTTCCCCCACCAAAACAAAAGTGATTACGTCATTCACACACACAGTCTCTTAGCTGCCACCCTCAATACATTCTCCACTCCTCTCTCTCTTTTGTGTCACTCCCTACCTTCTGGCTTTCTCTCTCCTTTTGTATAAACTCTGTTTCTTATGCAACTCTCTCATTCACTACTAATCCATATATTTTGGGGGTGATGGGAAAGGGAAAAACGCACTATATCTTTATGTCTGTTTGAGTTTCTATCATCTTGTTGCTATAGTTACAGCTGCTATATAGATTGGTGTCCATACGAGCCTGGTTACTGTTTAACCTCTCCACCCACATTTGCCCAGATTAGGAAAATCAATAAGATAACAGCGGCAACACCGGCCTTACCTTGCACCAACAACACTCACACTAAAGCACCCTGTGCCAAACTTCCATATTTTACACCTTATGGTTTGAGAATACCGGGGAGAAGAACAAGTGGATTTAAAACACATGCTTTGACAGGGACAAAAGGAAGAAGACATGGTCAATGTAAATACACAAGTCAGTTCAAGTATGGAACTTCCATTTGGTGAGTAGACACTTTTGTTTTTAATCACTTTGACTCGGTGGTTTCCGAGAAAAAGAGCGAGTGTGGCAGCTGCTCGCTTTCTTTTTCGGTGGTTTGCATAGCCACTGGCTTCAGAGCGCTGCCGGATCACAACTGACTCCTGGTAGGGAATATTATCGCCATTTGTGTCTGGGCTTTTCACACGGCTGCAATCTTGGAGGTGTGTCAGAGATATGGAGGTTGTTAAAACGGCCCTGAAAGCTGCGGCTGATGGTGATGATGATACCGTGGGTCTGAGATGTCAGAGTAGTTGGAGAAGATTGAGATCGAAGGGAGGATGATTTGAACATTTTAACCATGGTGTTGTCACCATAATGGTCTTTTGAGACACTATAGCGCTGGATAAAGTCTTGTAGCTATTTTCATTCTGTATAAATTGTCTGGACCCGGGATGCGGAGAAATGCAGAAATATTACATCTGTGATGAAACTTTGACAAAAAAAGACAGTCTGTGGTTTGATTCAAGATTCAAATGACTTTATTGATCCCTAGAAGGGCAATTCATTTGTAGTTCACCAGAACACAATCACACCAACAACGCTCAATATGTTATGTGTCAAGAAACACACAGGTTAACAACAGAGGTCGGTGAGGTAATAAATAATAGGACTGTAATAAAGTAAAATAATAAAAACAATTGTTACATGATATCATGTACAATGATTAAAAGAGAAAAAGTCATATAAAATGACGAGTTCAACAGCCTGATGGAAGGAATAAAGGATTTGGAGTATCTGTTGGTTCTCAGAGGTGCATGATAACGGCGGCCTGAAGGCGTCACCGTGAACTGAGCGGACGACACATGATCAGGTTGGCTGAGAAGACTTGTTGCCTTCTTTTTCACCTGATTCTCCCAGAGGGAACCCAAGTCTCTTTGCTTGACCCCAATGATTTTGGAACAAACTTTCACGATGCTATTCAGGCTGTTTTTGTCCTTAATGGAC
>OMOT01030268.1:3037-14664 GCA_900312575.1 Acanthochaenus luetkenii | reverse complement strand
GTCCCTGGCGAACTTATTCAGCCAATCACGATAGGAGGAGTTCACTCGTTGGGAGGAGACAGCAACACAGCCCTGAGTGTGAAGCTGTGCTTTGGTTTGGTGTGTGCTTCATACAACCGACTGGTTGAAATCATTCCAAACCAAGCTAATTACCGCAAGAGATGTATGGCAATTTACCATATAGTGATATTTAATTGTTTGGGATTTTGGCCACATTTAATGTGTTGTTTCTTTTGTTGTGTTTTTGTCCAATGTTGATTCATGCATTTATTTATTTTTACTTTTATTTTAACTATTGTCTTGTACATTTCAAAAAAATATTTGTATTTCTTGTATTACTCCTTTTATTGTTTTTCGTGCCTTCCTGTAAAGCACTTTATAAACGCCTTGCATGGCTGCCTCTGCCAACGGTATGATGATATGCAAGTCGCTTTGGGTAAAAGCGTCTGCTAAATGCCGTAATGTGATAACGTTTATTCTTCGTCTTTGTATTATTATTTTTGAACAAAGCTGCCAATAATTACCCTAATAATTATTTATAGTATTTGTAGATATATGTAGTATTGTTATTATTTGGTGACAATTCTCCTTTATTTAATTCACATAACCAGTGTTGCTGTAAAATAAATGCTGACAATGCATTTGATAAACGTCCAGCTTCACTCCACAGAAATGATTAAACGTTTGAGGGGGCGGGGCCTCTGCACAGCGTCTGGTGACGTCTTTTGACGTAAACACGGGTGTTGGGGCGTCACTCCTCACTTCCGCCAATCAGAAAGTAGGCGTCAGACCATAGGAGAGTGTCATTGGGTTAAAGTTTGTCGCCGTAGCGTTTCTCGTATAAATAATAACAACAACCGAGTCCTGAGACGGATGGAGACCCGTTTACCCTTTTAATATTCATACACATTAAAGGCAGTTAGGTTGTTGGAAGCCGCATCACTAAGAGACGCTACTCGCAGATACCAGCAGCATGTCGGTCGACGGTGTTTTCAGGACCCGCTCTCTTGGTGTGGCCTCCGTGGGGCTGCCTGACCAGTATGCCGACGGCAAAGCAGCGAAAGTCTGGCAGCTGTACATCGGAGACACGCAGAGTAGGACGCAGGAATACAAAAGCTGGGTGGTGTCTTTGCTGAAAAAGCACGGGGTGCGGAAAATACTGGATGTAGCCTGCGGAACAGGGTAATATCAGGCTGACTCAGCAATTCCGTGTCACATTGTGGAGATGTAGACCCAATAGTTCAGGCCGAACTCCGGTCAGAAATCTGCTAATTTAACCTTTTCCTTGTTTATTGGCAAATTTGACCCACGGCTTAGAACATTTCGTAAAACTTGTTTATTTTTATTTTAGAGTGTTCAATTCGGCATCCAATCCACGTAGCAGGTCTTATTTTAATAGAACCTGCATTTAGCGTTGGTTCACTCCGCTCGCTACGGCCCTGCACAGTGTAACGTCATTTTGGTAGGAGACTGGCGATAACAGGCTTATTAATGTAAAATTAAATTAAATGTAAAAGATGTGGTACTTGGAGTATTGGTGTTTGCCGAATTGAAGACCGGCTCCCAATTCGTAAAAAGTCTTAAGTCGAGGTACGAGGTATGAAACATTTGCCCAAATGTAATCGCCAGAGTTTTTGAACGGAGTCTGGTGTGATCTCTCCACACGAACGTATCGAGGCTATGGGGCTCATGTTGCAAGACCCACATGTCGCCATAAATCTGTAGTAGGCCTATTTCTCATTGCTTGCTGTCTTGTGTTTGATAGGTCCATAGAAGACTGTCTAGTAATTAGATTGGAGATCTGCATTAATTAGTTCAGTTCACTCAATACAGTTGGTTCAGACAGTTCAATATAGTTCAACGTGAAAAATACATTCAATTGGTCCTTATTAAATAAAGTAAATAGTTTAATAGATAACGTTAATCCGGTTAGTTTGACTGTTCTGGAATTTCAAACCACCCACTGGGCAAAATCCATTTGAGGTCAAACGGCAACATGAATGAAACTGCAGAGTTGCATCATTTCACCCTGCCAGCTTTCTGCCTCCACTGCAGCCAGGACGGTACTATGAGCGACATATTAAGACATGTTAAAATAATGTTTTTCACGTCATAAGTATTAAGGGGTTAATATCACGTCTGTTGCTTCACTCTGCCTTCTTTGTGTAAACTTGATACAGGGTCACATCATTGCCTAGAGGTCTACTGTAACCTTACAGTGTACAATTGCTGGAAACTTGGCATGAACAGGTGTTATACATTTTGACACATTTTCTCTACCACTAAGTTTTGGGTTACTGGCCACCAATACTGCAGTGCTTCAACAGTCATATTGCTGTACATAATTTGTGGTGGGAAAAGGCTCATACAGCCTAAAAGATATCTTTAAAAGCATGTGTTGGTTGTAGTGTAGCTCAATGTACTCTTTATACTTTTTGCATTTACATCGACTACCCACACGTAAAGCATATTCTGGGGCTACTGAGTGTGAGATGTACAATTATTGCTTGTAAAACTGGGATGCTAGCCACTGACTGTCACTTGTGCGGAGTAGTGGATAGAGGGTTAAGTGGTTGATGAGCTGGTGCCAGTTAGCTGCAGTGAGTTTTGACTGGTTCGCTGCAGTCTGTTTACCTCTGTAGATAGTGTATCTGTTCTCTTCGCCAGCACCAAGGCCATGGGCTGAACTCAGACAGGAAGACCATCAACATGTTTTTACCTATCAGTCTAACCTTCAGGTCAGTTCAGTATCTCCTTATTTTGTCCGCGGGGCAAGTATATATTCAATAGCATACGTACAATATAATTTTACACTACACAAGTGCTCTATTTTTGGGAATCATTTATTTTCTAAGAAATGTAATTTCTTCTAAGTCACAGCTAATCTTGTTCTATTGCAATCTCTGAGCAGTTTAGGGGTTTATATTCTCAGACATTGTAAGAGCATCAAAAGGATCACACTTACTTTTGAAGACTTACAGTTGAACAATAGAATATGTGCCGCCATTTAACAGTTACAGTTAAATATATTGTTCAATATCCCGCATGGAATGCAGCAGGCAATAACAAGGGAAGGATATTTAGTTTTTCATGGTCATTCATGTGCCTTATCAACCACAGCACTTTAAAACACAACAATTTACTATGAATTTTCATTGGACCAGAAATTATACTTACTGATTTTAACCTTTTACAGCATGGGCTGCTAAAGCGTTTCCCTAAATTTGTCTGGAGCCACTGTAAAAGAAACGGAGCAAACTAAAGACAACATGGCCGAATGCATTCATCGTAGACACTTCAGTTTGTCCAATAATCATTCGCTGGCATTGTCAGACCTAGTTTACTATAATGCCCATTTTGGTCAACACTGCAGTTCACATCTAAAAAGCAAGTTTTGTTATGCCTCATATCTCAAGGAGCAATGCATGGGTGGTTGTAGAGTGTCCTGAAGTGTAGAGTAAGCCAGTACACCTTTAGGTGTACTACATTCCCTAATAGTAGTGTGTCTTAGTAGCAGGCCATCTGGGGCAATGTAAGCATGCTCATGGTGGAATTAGGTTACAAATGGCCTCACTATTTTTGGTGTTTGTAAATGTGCCTGCGATGCCAGTCCCCCCAGCTGTTCTGTCATCAGATTCAGTGTCATCTTATGCAAGAACCTAAGAACCTGCAGCTCTTGTATTGAGACGTAGGGTATGGTCAAACCTACAGTGAATTTTCTTTGGTCTTAACCATTGTGACAAAGTTGTTGCGTTTTTGTATTTAGTTTGTTGAGGTTTACACTGCACAATTACAAGTGGACCAGGGCTTGTAAACAAGTCATATAGACTCACAAGTAGGGCTGGGTTTAAAAAAAATATTTTCAGATTCAAATCGATTTGAATGATCCGATATCGATTAATAAAATCCAGAGAGCGATCTTTTAATATGCCTTTTCCTGTTGATGCGTGAAGCTTTAACTCCATTTGTCTCTTGTGTCCAGTCTTTGGTTATTCGCGCAACGAGGCCTGATGCCACTTAACGGGTTTCCGCCACACGTGTCTCCGCCACGTTTGTTTACAAGTGTGGTAACAAACGAGTATAACGTCGCCAAAGCCACAGAGAATACAGAGACATGTGTAGACCGGGATACGAACTGAGAGTTAACGTGTTGTGCCAAGCTAGTAAGTGTTTAAATTAAAGCTTTGTTCGGATAAAAGCCTCCGTAATCATTTTACAGTAACCATCTGCTGAGGGTGTGGTTAACTTGGAACAGGAATATCCACTAAGGATGGGCAGATCAAAACTGGTATTGATACTTCGATACTTGCATACTACTCATTTGGTATTGATTCCTTTTGAAAATGTCAGTTATTTTTAATCCAAAATGCGGAAGTGTCATAGTTCCCACTAGAAGGTGTAAACTTCCCAGTTCCCTGGTGTCTTGAAGGCAGCCTTACAATCTCCAAGAAGTGAGAAAGCAGTCATAAAGGGGCTTTACATTACATTACAACATTTAGCAGATGCTTTTATCCAAAGCGACTTACATTTCATACCGTTGGCGGAGGCAGCCATGCAAGGCGCCAACCTGCTTAACGGGAGCAATTTAGGGTTAGGTGTCTTGCTCAAGGACACTACCACAGATTGGACTCGATTGGACCCTGCGGGGCGGGAACTCTACCTCCTGAGCTACTGCCGCCCTTTAGTTTCATATTTACAATGACCAGAAGAAAACAGTTTACAACAGTACATAAAAACAAACCGATTTCTTGCACTATTTTCAAAGGCAATTCAGAGCCTTTTTCAATTTCTGATTGTTGGTTTATTTTTTCTTATTAATTAATATATTGTTCTTTGTCCATCCATCTTCAACCGCTTATCCCAAGTTGGGTCATGGATAGGGATGGGTATCGTTAGGATTTTATCGATACTACTACTCTTATCGATACTGCTTATCGGAGCCCCGCCCCTCGCGCAGAAAGAGAGAGACAGAGACATAGAGAAAGCGGCAAACAAGATTGCGATGTTTAAACACATTTGCCACAATATAAGTCTCACTCCATAATTTCTCGAGTACCGATAGCAGTACCGATAACGTCGGATCTTATCGGTACTGCGTATTTTTACTAATTTAGAACCAGTTCCGTTTAGAACCGGGTTTCGGGGGGCATCCCTAGTCATGGAGGTAGCAGCTCCAGCAGGGGGCCCAAACTTCCCTTTCCGTGGCCACATTAACCAGCTCTGACTGGGGGATCCCAAGGCGTTCCCAGGCCAGCGTGGAGATATAATCTCTCCACCTAGTCCTCGGTCTGCCCCATGGTCTCCTCCCAGTTGGACGTGCCTGGAAAACCTCCTTAGGGAGGTGACCAGGTGGCATCCTTAAAAGATGCCCGAACCACCTCAACTGGCTCCTTTCGATTCAAAGGAGCAGCAGCTCTATTCCGAGTCCCTCATGGATGACTGAGCTTCTCACCTTATCCCTAAGTCACCCTCCTGAGAAAACCCATTCGGCCGCTTGTATCCGCTATCTTGGTCTTGCGGTCATGACCGACCCTTCATGACCATAGGTGAGAGTAGGAACGAGAGCTTTGCCTTTTGGCTCAGCTCTCTTTTCGTCACAACAGTGCGGTAAAGCGAGCGCAATGCCTGCTCAGATTCTCCGTCCCATCTCACGCTCCATTGTCCCCTTCACTTGGTGTAAGCACTCATTCCCTATCGGAGTAGGCAATCCACCGGTTTCCTGCTGATAACTGTGGCCTCAGATTTAGAGGTGCTGACCCTCATCCCAACCGCTTCACACTAGGCTGCAAACTGATCCAGTGAGTGCTGAAGTTCACAGATCGATGATGCCATCAGGACAACATCATCTGCGAAAAGCAGCGATGCAATCCGCAGCCCATCGAACTGCAACCCCTCCCCTCCATGACTACGCCTTGAGATCCTGTCCATGAATATCACAAACGGGGTTGGTGACAAAGCGCAGCTCTGGCAGGGGCCAACCCCCACTGGGAACGAGTCTGACTTGCTGCCGAGAACCCGGACACAGTTCTCGCTTTGGGCGTACAGAGATTGGATGGCTCTGAGTAGTGACCCCCTCACCCCATACTCCCGTCTCTATTGCTAATTTCTCTTCTGATACACTGCTGTAGTGTGTTGGTCATGTTAAACTGCTTTGGGGTAAATTCTTAATGTAAACATTAATATTTTTAATAATGCACCAGGTTAGAGGGTTCCTTGTATTGTAACTGAAATATCCATAAACAAATCCATATCGAATCAAGTCGGAAATCAATGGCGATAGCCAGCCCTACTTATAAGTAGCTTGTTTATTGGACAGAGTTTTGGTAACCTGTCATCCTGCTGGGTTAGAGATTTTTCGCTGCAAGGGTGGTCGAAGCAAATCTGATTCCAGTCCCTGTAACTTTATCTGAGTATGATGGACTTGTCTGTGCTCTTTGCCTAATTTAACTTCTCTGGTTTTAAGAACACATGAAGGAATAGCTGAATATGAGCATCAGTCCAGACTGTGGTTTGCCCTCGGTTCATTTTGTTATGCTTTCCAAGAGTAACCACTGGCTATCGGATGTGAACTTTTGTCTCCTTCTACCCATAAACCCTTGCGTTTTGGGGTCGTTTCCTGTAGCTGGTTTGGATTACATTCTCACTCCTAACAAACCGCCCCACCGTTTTCTTGGAAGAGGACTGAGACTCGCATTTTCAGGCATCTTGGTGTGGTTATTTGGTGGACTGGAATAACGAACAAACACGGAGCAGCGTGACACAGAACGAAACTCTGTTGCATTTTTTGCCTGTTAAACAACAATTATCAGTCGCGCTAATTATTCCGTTTTATGGGATGGATTGTCCATATCACACAGCCCTATCATGTATGACAGCTTGGTACAGATTGCCAGCTGAGCAAAAGGCAAGTTCAGTTGTTGATGTAATAGAGAAGCACCAGGCAGTTTATTTCCCCTAGGCCCTACCCCTGTTTTAAGGGGAGATGACAATCATTATCTCAATAAAGAGATCATTGAGAAAGCAGCTTGTAGTTGAAGGTGTCAGTGTCACCAAGAGTCAAGTAATTTTCCCTCCGAGAGTTGACACAACCAGTTGTGCAGCACACAAGACACAATCATTAACAGCAACAACAGGTTAAGTCATCATGGTAGATATTTCAGAAAACTCAGTTTCACTTAGTTGTACTAGAAATGTGCTTGCAAGTGCAATGTTAGCTGAGCTTACGAGGTTAGGCTGTTTTTTTTTAATGCAAAATTGATTTTGTTTTGTAGAATTGACTCCATTATGTTGGTTGAAGAGGGATTCAATATGGCGAGCGTGGATGCCAGTGACAAAATGCTCAAGTATGCACTGAAGGCAAGGTGGGAGAGGAGAAAAGAACCAGCCTTTGACATGTGGGGTATGGGATTTTCTGTTGTTGGTTAAACTTGAAATGTCATGTTTGAATGTTCAGAACACTTTAGAGTTACAGATATCGTTGTTTTTGTTGGTTTAACTGTATGGTATGCAAAGTCCATATTTTGTCAAGTCAAATTCCTGCATAGTGTTCCAAAGATGACAACCTCATGTTTTCAGCTTTGTGCCTTTGTCTGTGGCCCTACTTTTCTTTTTTGTCCTCAGTGATCGAAGAGGCCAACTGGCTGACATTACCAGAAGATATTCAGAAACCAGGGGATGGCTTTGATGCTGTCATCTGCCTTGGCAACTCATTTGCCCACTTACCAGACTTCAAAGGTGATAAGGGGTTGTGCCATTTCTTAACTGAGAGACTCTGGTTGACGTGTTCATGTTTTGTGTTGTTTTTGTGTTTGATAGTTAGTTTCAATGCTGGTCTCTGGATTATGGATTAAACTCTGTCCTTGACTTAAATGTTGTTGAGAACTAGACTTAACACATTTAAAGGTTGAAGTCCCAATTACTCCTCATTTCACAATAAGAACCAAAGACATCTGGGATTGCATATTCATTCATGCTCCTCCTAGAATGTTGCTTACATTCATATTCAACCTCACACAGACATCTCACTATAAAATCTATTGAGAAGTTGTTTGAATGAAGTCAAGTCTGTTGCTGTGTGCTTGACCATGTTGGTGATGGTATGTTGCTCACAGGGGACCAGAGTGATCAGAAGTTGGCCCTTCAGAACATTGCTAGTATGGTCAAGCCAGGGGGCATCCTCATCATTGACCATCGCAACTACGACTATATCCTGGAGACCGGCCGGGCGCCACAAGGCAAGAACATCTACTACAAGGTACTAAACTTAATGGAGTCGGGAACAGTTCGCCACAGAGGGGACAGTTTGACGTGATGTTTAGATGATCACTGTAACCCATCCTTCCAAATACATCCATACTTCTGTCCACATCTTTGTCTTTCACGTTCATCATGTGTATAATGGTTATGGGCGTATTCTAATGCTGGGTACCGAAGGATGGGAGTTTTTTGGCACAGACCGAATCAGGTCGGTACTACAGAGTACCGAAACATGTTGATGGTGTCAACTTTCTATACTTTTGTATTGTTCTGGTGCAGCCAATCTCTAACCACAACAGAGTTGTGCATTCACGCACAACATAAACTTGCACAATGAAATGACTTGGTGCAGGTGGCTGACTCTCTGTTTTAAAAAATCTAGCTAACAGAGCCTGCACTGATTTAAGTAGACATGGTTCTTTTTTCTAGCTTTATTGCCTAGCCTAGCCCAACAAGTCAGTCCCATGGAATGCTACGCAAGCTACAGGTCTGACAGGATCTGACAGGGTCTGACATCTACACATTGGCTAATGACAAAATACATCTCCCGGCGAAAACAACTGCATATAGTTACTTTGACTTACCAGGATGGTATTTGAGGGTCTTGTCTGTCTCCCCGCAATGTATTTATGACAATGTAAAAACAAAGTATAGATAAAAGCAGATTTTCTGCATGTCTTTGTACTAGCTATGGTCTGTCCCCTGTGTAAACCTATCTTGCGCATGGAAGCTCAAAATAAAAGCCCCCCTTATGCTGTGCTTACTCACACTGCAAAGTCCCTACAATACAGTGCATTGTCTCATGAAAAATACCCCCCAAAAAGTATTGATTTGGCACCGGTATCAAAATCAAGTTGCTGTAACCGGTACACAAAAAATTGAAATGATACCCAGCCCTAGTCTGCTCACTGCATTCAGATTTTTGTAGAATCAATGCTGCCTGTGTTTGAGGCCTGTCATTGGTCAGTCCACACCATGTGGTCAACTTTAGAAAGTGTTCCACACAAATACGGAAGCAGAGAACGGCCACGCCTTTCTTTCTTATTTTATTTCAGTTTTCTCGTGATAACGACTTATTATTTCCTTATCTCGAGATACGTTATCTCAAGATAACATTTTCTTGCCAAATAAGAAGCCATGCTATTCCAACGCGGCTGGGCGTTCCCCTCCAACTTTAAAGGTGCTATGTGTAGCTTTTGGTGTTTCTTAAAATACTTTTCCATTAACACTGTTGCTTCTAGTCTCAAAGAGGATGTTGCTCCTATCCCCTCTCTGCCCCACAATGCCTCACTCCCCTGTATACAATCTAGCGGTGCAGTATTTCCATAAACATATTTGATGAAAAAAACATGTTCTTCCTTAACCATGACTATTTCTTGTCCTTACCTAATGAATCATGTTCCTATATACGAAGCACCCAGTAGAATGAACAGGTTTATCTTTGAACGATTCCTTAAGAAAAATGGCCCACATTGTTTGTAAGGTTGGGTTGTTTAAGGAACAGCCCTCCGAAGTGGCAGTTTTATTATCTGATATTTTGAAAGCAAAAGAAGAATGAAGATATCAACTAGAAATGCACATTTAAAAAATCATGGTACATGGTACACTATCTGGCTATCCATTGCTTTGTGAGGAGGAGGTGGGCAGACAGTATTGTTAATGGATGGATTATTTCAGCCAGCTCTAGCAGCAGCTGAGTTTAGACCCAAATCTCTATTCAATGCCTGCTGGATATTGTGAGATTTTCATTGAAATTGGTACAGGAGAAACGGAAGGAAAATGTGGATGAAGATTTTCCGATTTTTAAGACTATTGTGGCAAATATAGACAATAACATAACATTCCTTGGACAGAACTACTGGGAAAGGAGGTCATTTTGGAAAATGGAATTCAGACCTACACACAATAAGGAACGTGCATGCGTGTTGAGCATCTACTTTGCATGTTTATTTGCATGGAATTATCCAACAATTAATTCTGATCAAAAGAATATACATTTCTGTTTTGTTTAAATTTACCCACGTTCTGTTATTCAGCAGACATCAGATTGGTCCAGACATTAGAGGTTTAGACAAACAACTGTTCCTGTAATTTACCATACAGTTCATTGGCAAAATCTGAAAGGGCATGTTTAAAACAGCATTCAACCTTATTTGATTTACATAATTTTCAAAGTTGGAGCTATCCAGCTGGAAGGCTTAAGAATAAAGACCTAGTCAACAGTTGAGTCCTTGAGCAAATTCCACTTCAGATACCACTGTAATCCCAGAGTCTGCTCTCAGGGTCCAACTCTACACTCTTCCTGGTTTTCTTCAGTTGCTTATGATCAGTATGTTGTGCTGTCTAATACCTTAGATTTGACCGACATGTTGCATAACTGTGTGTGTGTGTGTTGTGTTGTGTTGCAGAGTGATCTAATTCAGGACATCTCCACTTCGGTGCTGTTTGTCAACAACACGCCTCACATGATCACACTGGACTACACCATCCAGATGCCACAGGCCATCGTCCAGAATCTTCCTGAAGTCAGGTAGGACAAAACTTGGTTTACGCTGCAGGGCAGTGACTCTTACAACAGCATTTGTGTTCTGCTCTGAAGTACGGGCCAAAAGTACTGACTGCACTTTAAAGGGGCAATAAGTATGATTTATACTCCCATTGCACAAAATGACAATCCTATAGCTTGGGGGGTTGATAGAGTTGTTGATCGGTTGAGTTATTGATATTGAGTCCTTGGCCAGGTGCTGAGATTTCAGACTCTCTGGCCTGTACTCTGTTTTGGAACAACTTTCTGTTTTTAAAAATACAGCTTTATTATTTATGTCACTTACAGGCTACCGTAAGCTGTGCCGACAGTTAAGTCCTTTGAAGTACTTATTATAAAACATACAGTCCTAGTTCTCAGTCCGGATTGGATGAGACACGTTCAAAGGCGTTAAAATACATAACAGTTAATTTAGATATTAATTATACAGTATTTTATAATATAAAACGCTCACCGTGACCACATAACAGTTACCGCTACTACTACCGATACTGCTATTTATTTGTCCCTTAGCAGCCATTTTGTTTAGCTACTATTCAAGATCTATAGTAAAATGTTAGGCAGAAGATAAACATTCAATTGTTTGGTTGCCTTTAAAAGATGATGCATTTGGAATTTGTAGTATGTATGTAGTAGAAGTATAGATATTCTCCCATGTTCATCTTGGAACATCCTTGCATCTGGTAGTAAATGGTTTTGTCTCATAGTATGAGTCATCATTACACTGTTGAGTGTGTTGTAAATACCAGGACCAGCACCTCTCTGTGATGTTTAATGTCTGAAATCCCTAGCAGTAAAGGTGGTTGGGTTGCACCACCAGAGACAT
>OMOT01030267.1:13375-23640 GCA_900312575.1 Acanthochaenus luetkenii | reverse complement strand
TGGCTCCGGGAATGCGGAGGGCGGGTCTGGGAGAGATGCCCTAGGGGCCGGACCGCTCCTCCCAGGGGGTTGGAGCTGAGAGGGGGGGTATGTGGCAGACGCAGGGAGTGTAGGAGGGGAGGGTGGAAGGAGGGGCAGTGCGGGCAGGTTCCTGAAGGAGCGCTGGAGCCCAGGGACGGCCCTCCTTCCCACTCAGCGTCAAATAGGAGACAGCTGAGAAGGTTAAAGGGGAAGGGCAGGGCCAATGACAGAAGAGAGCGGCAGCTTTAAAAAGAGGAGGAAATAGTGTGAAAGGTGTACAAAGTAGGGTGTGCGGAGTGGCGTGAAGTGGTGCGGTGTAGTGTGAGGTTGAGTGTGATGTAGGGTGACGTAGGGAGTGTGCCGGGGAGAAGTGTGACAGGAAAGAGAGAGAGAGAGAGGGAGAGAGTTAAGACTGCCTTGTGAATTACAGACTGTGTATGAACTTTGCCTGTCGGACTACCCTTCTCCTGCCTGAACCCCTGGACTCTGTGCCTGAACCCTGTATGTACCGAAAGAACGGTAATAAAGCTGTTGGTTCCTCTATATCTCATTGTGGACATTGTATATGTCATCTCCGGCTCGGTGGACACTTTTCCCCAGAGTGTGTGTGTATCTTAAAACTTTTTTTTTTGTAAATCACATTGTTATACTGTATGTATGTATGTTATGCTATAAGCTATGTTTGCTAACATAAACTAATTTAAACTCATTAATATCACGAGAAATAATCATTGAGTTTTAACCAATTAATTTTCAACATTAAAGTTTGGGTAGGCAACTATACCAAAGAAAATCTACCCTCTCTGCTCCCTCCCTCTCATATCTCCCCCCTCCAAACAAAGCTCAGGCACGTGCATTGATGGGCATACTCTGCTAGCTCAATCTAGTTATAACTAACTAAATAAATGTTAGCATAGATGATCTATTGCTGTTTCAAACACATTGTGATACAAATTGGTCAGCAAGGGTCACTCAAATGTGATAAATTCCAAACCTTTTATGCAAAACACAGCTCTTCTAGCTCAATCAAGATGTAACTGAAATATTCACTGGCAAAAAAAGACAAAGTTTGTCACATAAATTTGCTACCACAGTTGCAAGGCCACAGCTACCTCGGCTGACTTAATGACCTGAATGTTGCTCCTTGAACATGTCTTGTGCAGTGGGGAAAATAAAAAGTTTATTCCAGTCCCAGTATTCAGTTTGGATTATGGCTTTTTCACGTCATCTCTTCTGTGGATATATTAGTTTTCTCTCTGCAGTTTGCAGGGTGGCCATGATGGTCAGGACTAGACAGAGCTATGCATGATTGACAGGCAATAGGCATGCCTCCTCGCAGAGAGCTTGCCTGATTGGTTGAGGCCTGCCGGGAGCAGTGAGATTTTGGAGAGCCTGAAAACAGAGGCAGGAGCAAGACCATTTGAATTACTGATAGCTGAGAGGGTGTCATGAGATTTTCACCAAAAAATATGAAAGAAAGCTGTTTACCAAGCTTAAAATCTTTCATGTTTGTTTTTAAGCAAGCCAATTGGGGCATATATAAGCCTGTTTGGTGTATGTCATTTTATTTGGGGAGAAAGTTGTCCCCATCACATTTGGCTGTCATCCACCAATCTCGATTGGGATTGGCCAGCATGCATCATGATTGGCTGTCAATCAACCAATTTTTATTGAGACTGGCAACGTTGTAGGCAAATAGCTTGTCGTAGTTGGCTTTTTGAGCGAGGGGAGGGAATGAGTCACACTAACGTTTCTGGTAGATTGTAGTTTGGTGCGCCCAAGGGGCTTTTGTTCAGTATCATCAAAGTGTCTTTACAAAGTTCACCATGCGCACAACATCATCCAACACAGGAACTAGGTCTGCTGGTAAAGTCTTGGCTACGAGGGCCTCACGGTGTAAAAAACTGTGCGTAACAATCACATCTGGGTTTCTTTCGTTCACTCTGCAAACGAAGCTTTTGCTGCGCCCGACCATGGCAGCAGCTCCATCAATGCAGACACTCGTATAGTCTCGCTAGCCACAATGCCACTGTCACCGCCACCTGACGCACCCATGCATCACTAATTATCTTGTCTCAAATTACAAAGCAATTAGCTACCTACTGCCACCTACTGATATGGAAGAGTATTACATGGTTACTCTGCCGATCACTAGACAGCACAGACACTCGACAATGGCACATTATTTGCGGATAATAATTAATTAGTTTTTTTTTATTTAATTAGATGAAATTGGATATCTCACACTGATTTAGGCTACATTATTTATCCTTAATAATATATCATTGTTGTGTAACTAACTATAGGGATTACACATAAGAACACACACTAAAATATTAATTACAGACACTTCTTAAAAGTCATATTGGCCTGTCAAATGGAATTACACAATTGATTACTCAAAGGCAGTAGGTACAAAGTGATACCAGCTGCTAAACAATACATGCCGTCTCTAAGGCAGTGACACCTTATGCCTCTCAGGAAGCCAAGCAAGAGCAGGCTGCCAGGCAGCCTAAAGAACACCAGATAATGCCAGATGCCTGATAGGATGCAAAGCAATACAGAGGCAGTCTGTCAGGCAGCTAGATATGAATTTAGCCTACAAGGCAGCCAATTAATACTTAATTACCTTAAGTAATGGAAATATTCCATTGTAATACTATCATTCTTTGCACTAGTATAACTATTTGTTTAGATATGATTGTTGAATATTTTGAGAACAAGGTCACCCCAAGAACAGGGTGGTTTGACTTTCTAAGATAGGGGGCAGACAGGCAGAGAAAGGCATTTCTCTGTCATGTGGCCATGACTTAACAGAATGGACCTCATTCTGGAACGCAGTTAATAAAAAGTTAAGACGACATTTCTTCTTAAATTCACTTATGAAGTTCTAGCATTCCTGAATGTTTTATTATCTGGGATTCGTTCTTAGCTAAGAACAGGATTTAAGAATGCGGAAAAGCAGTTATAGATAGGCCACATTGGAGTGTGCATAGGCTCCGATTTATGTTTCTGCCGGTGGGTGCTCAAAACAGTTAAGTTAAGATAAACCTTCTGCAATAGCCATAGCCTATATGACTTGAATGTGAAAAGTAGTCAAAACGTACGCATTTCAGCACCATGGGAAATTAACAGCGACCGACACACACGTACACACACACACAAAATATTTACAGGGATTGGCGATCAAAAGTTTAACTAACGATACACACCATGAAACGCACGGAAAGTAATAATCAATGCCACCGAAATGATCGTTACACACGCAAAGAAAGCATACAAGCGTACGTAGTAAAATAGTCAATTAATTAACCATCAACACATAGACCCACACAGCTACTAAATATTAAAATGCAAGAGAGATTTGCGAGAGAAAGTATTGCGAGAGTTTATTGAGTTTGCTGTGAAACATTAGCGAGAGCCTAGTTTATTGTGAAACACTACGCGACAGTGACGTCGTTGTCTTATAAAAGTATTTTCACCAAAAAAACACAAGCGTCCGTGGCCGCGCGGTAACGCGTAGGTCTTGCAGTCAAGAGTAGTTTTGAAGCGTGACATCGAACCCAAGCTTTTGCTTCTTAAGACTTTGCCAATATTTCAAAAAACCTTCACCACACATCCCCCTCACCTGTCCCCACCTTATACATGTTTTCTGTACATCATATTATATGATACATGTCGTGATGAGTGTTCAATATTTGGTTGACTTTGAATAGGTCTAGGGATGCGTTTCAAAACACTGTCACGTGGCTAATGACGTTTGAAACTCATGAAACTATTACGAGCCCCGTCTAACGACCTCTATTGAGCCACCAGATCTCTAATGAGCCACCAGATCTCTAATGAGCCACCTGATCTCCATCCTTGCATGAAACTACATTCTAAGAATACGTTTAGTTTTCTACATTATCAGTTTATTGTCTCACAGGTCCTAAATCATTCAATGAACCACAGTTTTGGCAAAGTCTTAAGAAGCAAAAGCTTGGATTCGATGTCACGCTTCAAAACTACTAAAGATTGTTAGACCAATGCGCTACCGCGCGACTACGGAGTCCTTGACGTCATTAAGTGAAAATACTTTTATAAGACAATGACTTCACTGTCGAGTAGTGTTTCGAGCATTTCGTGAAGCTTCGGCACAATTGTTTCAATTGTCTCGGTGTTTCGGAAAGCCTCATTCTGGCCATCCCTAATATACAGTAGCCCTATCAAGTGCATTTTTCCCCGTGGGTGCTCGGGCCCGGAAGCACCCACGGAATCGGCGCCTATGGCTACGGTTTGTTTTGGTCCGCTGTGGCCTGTCTGTTTATTATGTGGCATTGCTGTGATCACGTTGTTAGTGTAGTGTGTGTGTATGTGTGTGTGTGTGTGTGTGGGGAGGGGGGGGTGTTGTAGCACCCAGCTCCAGAGGTCACTGCTCGCCACTGCTCGATTATGAGAAACCAAATAGATATTAGCCAAAATACTGAGGCATATATACCCCATCCTATTTACTGTCGGTTGTCATTGTAAACTGAGTTTACATGGAATTATTCTGAATGGTCTGTTCATTTATGTACATATATATCCGGAATATGACCTTAACCTGGGATATGACTTCTATACAAAATATGGATGCAGACTATGATGTACTGAATGTTTCTACACTCTATGTCTAAAATTTATTTATTTATGTATTTATAAGTGCCCACTATTGTTATTGTTACCTGCTATTACCTGTGTCTTTTATTTCATCTCCTACTGCCTTCCCCATTCTGGCATTGTGTTGCCAATTGCTGCTGTAACACATGAATTTACCCTAGGGGATCAATAAATTGCATCTAATCTAATCTAAAATATGGATGGAACTGGGTTGCATACTTTTGTGATTCAACTTGATCTAACTTTCTATAACTTTCAATTATTTCTATTGTTTTACCGAAATATTTCAAATTTTAAAGTGGCATACCATATGTTGGCAATGGATTTATAGGTTACTACTAGAGTTCCTGAAAATGTTGTTTGCACAGCCATTTACATGTCTGTATATGGACTATTAAAAAATGTATGTCCACTACATGTACTCTAGGTCCTACATACAGTAGGTTGGCAGTCAGCCTTTTAAAAAAAATAAAGGAAATAAAATGTTTACACATCTCATTGCAGAAATTAATTGTTAATAAACAATGGCCCGTTTGACTGATTTTCATGTTTTATCACAAACAAATAAGATTCCAAATAGGTTGTTAACACCATCCCTCTGCCATTACTGGATTGAGTAGAAGTATACCTGTTAGGATTTCTTCTCGCAACTTGACACAGTCACTTATATGTTACACATATTGCACCGCATCATATCGTATCACATCACATTGAGACAGGGCTGAATCGAATCGTATCGAACTGTTGGCTACTTAAAATGTATTGAGATGCATTGGATCGTTGATCGTGTATCGAGATGCAAATGTAATCGTGCTCGGATGGTGAGATACACACTAGTCTCGTGTTTTTCAAATGGTGATTATTGTCATTTCGGATCTTAAATATGTATAATATTTTGAGAAAGTGCAAATTGGGCAGCCAGGGATTGGGAATTGATTATACACAATTTACAGTCCCGCCAGAAATAGTCAGCACAAGTCTATGACCTGACTTAGTTAGTATTGTGGTGCAAACCTCAGCTGTCCATTTACTTTGTGCAGCAATTGGAAGACACAGTAGATGGGGAAAGGAGAAAGCTTAGACACACTGAGGTAGCAGCTGAGGCTGAATGGCATTGTAGCTACACCGACAACTAGTTTACATTACATTACAGCATTTAGCAGACGCTTTTATCCAAAGCGACTTACATTACATTACAGCATTTATCAGACGCCTTTATCCAAAGCAGCCATGCAAGGTACCAACCTGCTCAACAGAAGCAATTTGGGGTTAGGTGTCTTGCTCAAGGACACAATGACTGATTTTTCCTGGGAGGAGATGGACTCGAACCGCCGACCTTGCAGTTGCGGGGTGGGAACTCTACCTCCTGAGCTACTGCCGCCCCCATACAAGTATACATTGCATGCATCATATATATCACATAGTACATCACACCATGCACCACACTACACACATATTTGCATGTCTTTGACTGTGGGAGGAAACTGGAGCACCCAGAGGAAACCCACGCGAACATGCAAACTCCACACAGAAGGTAGTGCGATAGTGCTAACCACTGCGCCACCGTGCCGCCCAGCTTACTCAGGGAGTTGGGAATGTGTGGTCAACGATTACACCAGGCCACAAAGGCACCTTCTGATGCAGCTGAAAAGAGCAGCTAGTGTCTGGCTGAAAAGAAAGGACACCAGTTGTTGTCCAAAATAAGTAAATCTATCTCAAGACTAAAATGGTTACCACATCATGGCATACCTATGGTAGCATGGTCTTCATCTGTTCTCAGCTCCTGGTATGATTGCGTCACATAATGAATGTCATTGATTGCAAATACAATTACATTTCTGAACTGCTGTGTGGGCTATTTGAAGCCATCAGGGTCAGTTGACTCATTAGCATATAGTTGTTGGTACAATTAGATTTTTGAAGTGCTGAATGGGCTGTTTCAACCCCCCCAAAAAGCCCCTATTGTTGATCATTGGTTAAGATTACTAACCACTGAGCCACCGTGCTGGTAAATTAGTCTAGGTCTGATCAGTGTTGACAGCCTCTGTGGATTTTAACAGCTTTGAGAAAGCAGAGCTTATTTTTGAGCCTTCTGGAGTAAAACATCTGTTTCATTTCATTGGAGGGTCACATTTGATAACTCCAACTCCACTCTTAACCACGCCCCTCTCCTCCACCTTTCAAACTAGGGTTCTATGTATATAGCACAAGATAGATAGGATACGTCATATCCTGTGTATTGGAAAATTACCAAAATAATTATAGTGCTGAAATTAAGTAATACTTTATGCACAGATCATGTACTTCATAGTTGTGTTTGTTTAGACTATAAAATCCTTTAAAAAATCCATAAATTATTAGAATAAATAAACTTTAACACATCTATTGTTGTTATTCACGTTTTTTTAAATGTTCTATAAAAAAGTTTTTTCAATGATATAACATTTGTCAGTGTAATTTCCTGCCAACAAAGCATGTGTCAGTTGTGACCATCTGCTGAGAGATTTGTGACCCCCACCCCTTTAGCCTTAACATATTTGCTCTTTATGAAAATAAATTAACTTCAGTCCTGATTCATTAGGAGACGCAACTAATTGTTTTCTCTTGCTAAGCAACATGAAGAATGGCAAATAAAAATACATTTATCAAACTTAAAATTACCAGAAACCACAAAGAGGAAAGAAAATAGAATTTATTAGGAGTAACACTTGTAGATCTGACTACTTATTTCTGTCCACTCCAGTGTTGGCAGATCATTTTGTGGTTGTTTACATGAACAAGGTGATTTCAACTCATTAACATGAAGGTTGGGGATATGTTCACCCAGCCAGACAGAAAGTAGATCATTCCAATGATCAATCAAAATGTTTCACTTGTGTTTATTTGTGTTTATTTTTCCTTTTACCCTCAAGTCTGTTTAATGTTGTCACCTCTCAGGTTGAACCTGCCATGTTTCATTATTTACTATTTAAACTGAGGGTGAATCAGACAAATGTCAACAAAGTTCAGGGGGGGAAAACTTAACCTCAAACCAAAACAAGGGTTAATTGAGTTGGACCTTGTTTGTTTGCTTGGAAAATTGAGTCAGAGGCCTACACTCACTCCCAGTGTAAAGCCCTGAGAGGAACTGACAGTCATGTCTAAATATAGAAAAATGTGTAGTAACTCAAATTAGAGTTTATACATGATGCTCCGAGTTTATCTAGTGCTGCTATGTGTTGGTGGTGTAATTATAATGGATTAATTAAGATGGATCTCTGCTTCATGTATATTTCCGAACCCCACAGAGTATTCTCTCCACTGACATGAATTAATTCTGTCAGTGCTGCAATACAAATGCTGGGGGGCCAGATATCCCAGGGGACAGTGCCACCTTCTGCTTCCAGGGGCCTTAAGTGGCCTGAGACCAATGTCCACAATGGAGGACAATACCCTTGCCTTCACTGTACAGACTGTGAATGTAGTAGGATTTTACAGCATGCTTCTGCTGGTACTGCTGCTACTTTATGTAAAAGCTTCATCTTTATGCTTGTAATTTGGCTCGAATAATGATGATCAATATTTAATATCAGTGTTGAGAAGGCTTACCTGCAACAAATCACAATTATTGTTGTCTCACTGGTGTCTTCGTATTTGAGCTCCTTTCAGATTCGTCCTTAATCGTTGACTTCATTACGACTGTGACTATGGCCCCATGATCATGATTTCGTGGCACAATTTGAATGTGAACGGATTGATAACACACACAAAAAGTGTATGGTGACATACCATATGAGCTGTGTATTGTATAAGTGAACAAATACAAGTTAAATGGGTCAGTGACAGAGTGTGGAGCTATGCATCCATTCTCGGGCCAGACTGTCAGCAGGACGAGGCAGATGGGAGACATAAAACGGTCCATGCCTTGACAAGGTAGTCTGTCAAAGTTAGGGAGAACAGTCACAGGGGTAATGTTTTGACAAGGCATTAAATGTCTCCTTCGCAGACGTCCTGTATGTCATTCCATTAGATTGATGTGCAGATACAGATGGCTGCATAATGCATGCCTATGGGTATTATACGCATGTCTTCACTTTTGTTATCCACATGCCCACTTTTACCTCGTACAGCTAATGATTTGCCTTTAGCCGTGTCACTCCAAATCTCAAAAGGAGCTGTACAATTGAGTGCTCAAAACAAGAGATTGAAAGATAACGCTGAAAGGGATACATTATGCCGTTATATCTTTATTGATTTGTTGCCGCCATGATTTGTTCCTTTTGCTGCCTACATTACGATTAAGTTGTCCAGTCTTGTTTATAGATTTTATTCAATGAATATATGCCCTGTTTTTCATCCCAGATCGGTCATTGCTGGTTGCCTTTTCAGTTTTCATTGCACCGACATATACATACATATCGTGCTAAACCTGGATCCGTTCTCTTACTTCATCTCCCATACGCAAGGCTGTCGAAGTTCAAACATCTCAATTCAGGTTGAGACAATTATGTCCCCGTCTTGGCTACAGGGCATGCCCTCAGCTCCCACAGACCTTTTACCCTGTATCTATCCATAATGATCAGTTTGGTTACCAGTGTTTTCTCTGAAATCTTTTAAATAATTGGACACAACCTGAGGCGATGCCTGCAGAAATAAGTCAGTGCAGTTTGTGGATCTGTTTACATTTTGAGGATAATTTTGAGGGTGATTTTTCAGCGAGTCAAATGGGCACCCTACTTCTTTTCTAGGGCCGTCTATGAGGGTGTCAGCAGAAACATTGATCTGGAGACCGTGTCGCACAAAAAAAAAAGAAGCTAAGAAGACATTTCTTGTTAAGTCCAATTACGAAGTTTCCGGGGCAATTCTGGCATTCATGAACAGTTTGTTACCTGGGATTCGTTCTCTGCTACGAAAGAGCAATCGTAAGTCAGCCAGACTGGAGTGCATCGTGTTCTTAAGGGCTGAATTAGTGAGAAATCATGCGTTCACATCAATGCTACAGACACCCTCTGATTTAAATTATTATAGTAAATATGAAAATATTTGTATTCTACGAGGCATCGTGACAAAATAAATAAAATCACCACATGAACACAAATGGCAGTGAATAAATAAATCGGCACTAAACTCAGTCGCGTGGATATAGACATAGTGGAATAGAATGGACACATCTACATTCTGTAAATAAACATGTGAACATCCATAACTAAAATATATCATATGGGCCTACATAATATAGATAGGACCTATTAACTAAAATATATCATATGGGCCTACATAATATAGATAGGACCTATCAAGATACTCATGTATTTTAAAAGAAAAGTATTATTCTTCAATCTTCAGTTTTCTTCAGTCTTGTCTGCCCGTCCATATCTGTCTGAAGAGCTGATTTTTCCCAGCAGTTTCCGATTGCTCATCAAATGAGCATGAAAGTCTTTGCAAGAGTGCTATACTAAAAATATATAATAAATACACTTATGGAATGAAAAACGATATTAAAAATGATAATTTGTCTGGGAAATGGTCAGTGGAACAAGCAAAAATCCGGACATTTGAAGGAATTCACTTAAAACAGACGGACAGACAGATATTTTAGGACCCAGAAAGAGGAAATGTCCAGG
>OMOT01030267.1:0-13027 GCA_900312575.1 Acanthochaenus luetkenii | reverse complement strand
ACACTTATGGAATGAAAAACGATATTAAAAATGATAATTTGTCTGGGAAATGGTCAGTGGAACAAGCAAAAATCCGGACATTTGAAGGAATTCACTTAAAACAGACGGACAGACAGATATTTTAGGACCCAGAAAGAGGACATGTCCAGGTAAAAGAGGACGTTTGGTCTCACTAGTATTAATAGTCCATATACCGTCTTGTTATGTTGTTATTTTCATATTGTTGGTTTTATTTCCCCCTTGCTTAGTGTGACATTGTAAGAGCCATTGGAGAAACATTCCACTGCTCATCCTTCTGTTTTGCACACGTTACTATGTTTTCATGCCCTCATAAGGAGCTGGTGAGACGTTTCTGTATGTAAATTCTAGTCCACAAGAACGCGCGTTAAGAATCAGCGCAGCTGAGAACAGTTTGGAGGATTAAGAACACATTTCCACGTGTTCATGAATCCGGCGGAGCTGTTTCTTAGATTTGTTCTTAAGAAGATATTTTAGAAGACACTTATGAAAATGTTCCAGAATGAGGTCCATTGTTTCCAGCCTATTCTTTTCCTTGCGCATCCCTGACTATGCCGTGAAAATCTAACTTTTCTGATTTAAATTGGATGCTCCAGACGGGTCAAAGAATGGATTGGAGATGCTCGGATTGAGTCTTTGACCTGCTCATACTGTAAGAGCCACAGTCCTGACCAAACATCAAGATCACCTCTCAGAATCTAAAAAATGTGGGCAGAATTGGGGCTAAAATATAATAAAGGGGATTTCTCTGGTGCTACATTTATTTTACTGAAATGTAAAAAGTTGGTACCGAAGGTCCAAACATGTTGTACACACCTAAAAATGCTCAGTGCAAACTGGATTGACTGGATCAAATGGGCGCAATGGCAAGGCCTAGCTCATTCCCTGATCATTAATAACTAGCTCCCTCACACAGCAGAGACAATATTTTGTACATTTTATAATTTCATTATTATTTCATCGTTTTCTTCAATGATTGAATGTCACATTTCAAATGTAATACAATAAATAAGTATAACAAGGGCAACAATAATACACACAATATAGTCCAACACAGGGATTATATTAATACTTTTGATCAATTGTTCAAAAATATAGGAAAAGTGTAGTAACGGATCAATCATGAAACATTGTGGGCTTGATACTCAATCAGCTGCTGTGCTGCGCTGCTTCATCTCCTGCATCGACCAAAGGGTAATGGTCAAGGAGCAAATGGGTGGCCAGACAGCAGTAGGCCTACCCCTCCCCTGAAGAACTCCTGTAAGGGCACCCTCCAATCTGCTCTTGATTACACTCAGGGGTGTATGTACACACTGCAGCTGTTCAAACTCTTTTCACCAGGGACTTTAAATTCACTAAGCACCCATAACACAGTGACAGTGTCCAGAAGCAGACCACATATTTGTTATTCCAAGATTAACATTTCCCTACAGAGCAATGGTTTCAATCCAGTTGTTCACATGCCAGCCCGTTTACTGGGAACAGAATTGGCCACATGCCAGCTACTGATCAGCATACATAAAGTCTTAATAGCATTAATAAGCCTATAGTTTTCTTCCAAGAAGCTGCATAATGTATGGTATGTTTATTTCACAACAGGCAGCACAATTGAAAGGAATCTGTTTTGATATATTTGTTTTACTGTGGTTGAGGCCTTCTGCCTGTCTTCGCCAGCTGTAATGCATAATAGGAATTACCTGGATGTTTTGCTGTAGTCACGTAGTCACTTCTCACCTGCTCCACACCCTTCTTCATGAGACATGCCTCCTGTGCAATATGGTCAAGCAAATTGAATCTGCAAGTCAACTGAAGTGCCACACTTATCTAATCTGACCTGTTATACAGGGCTATGTTCTATTGCATAACACCCTCTCCATGTTTGTAACCCCCAACCCCAGGCCAGCACTGAAGTATTGTCATTTCACATATAGTACAAACAAGACCAGTTCCGCCTCCAGCCATCCCTTTTCATTCTCCGTTTCCCTCTATTTTGTCAGGATGAGTTCTCTCTTGGGCTCAAACAGTAAAGTTCACATTACTCACATAATCACAAACGCTTACTATGTAAATGCACACATAGCTGATCACAGTGAACGAGTGGGAAAAGATACATAGTCATTGAGTGTTCATCACACCAGGGAGTAATGCATTTCTGCCTAAGTCAGCAAGGGAGATGTTAATGCCGCTGTGAGAATTAATGGAAGTATTGGCTTACAAACATTTGGTGATACATTATTGTGGCTCCGAACGATCGGCTTCGCTAGGGTTGTTTTTCCATTGTACAGGTCGCAAGGGTACTCCCTGTTTTTAATTAGATACAGCCAACAGCTAGATAAGCAAATAGTAACTCAGATAAACTATAGGGTTTGTGGTCAGCTGACTTATTTTTCACGCAAACATATTTCAGAATTTTACACAAAACTAAGATAGAATGAAACAGAGATAGAATGCTTTGACACATGATTTGATGTATTTGGTTGTCAGTGAATGTGTGATAGAGGACTGGGTAAAAAGCAAGCATTTTGTATCGTGTACCTATAAACTTTGGCTGAAATGATAAAAGCCCCAAAAGGTCTGTGGAGAAACTCATGGGCATAAATTGATCATACCACTTTATTGGTACAAGTGCAAACATCTATTAAAGGGTTATATTTGGACATACTGTAAAATAATGTTATTGTGCATGTTCTATATGGTGCTACCAGTGGCTTTCAACAATAATGCGCTTTCCTCAATAGCTCTTATACAACCTGTTTATCACTGGAAACTTTTGAAAAAATACTACTTTTTGAATTGGCTGTCCTCTCTTCAGCTGCAAGGCATACTCATTTTAGCTGAGTGATACTAGATCAATAATAATAATAATACTTTTTATCTGGAGGCGCCTTTCAAGACACCCAGGGTCACCTTACAAAACAAGTACAGTCAAAATTTAAAACAGTGGTCTTGACAGAAATGTCAGCCAAGTTAAAACAAAAACAATCAACAGGTAATAGAATACAATGAGACACAGGGTGCAGTTAAAGTGAGTATGCCAATTAGAATATGTGGGTTTTTGAATGTTCTTATGGAATCAGACTGTCGGATGTGAGGGGGCAGGGAGTTCCAGAGTCTGGGAGCCGAGCAACTGAAAGCTTGAGTACCCATGATGCTGAGGCGTGAGCTCGGGATGGTTAGAAGTCCAACAGAGGATGAGCGGAGGGTGCGGGTGGGGGGATGGTGTACTCCTGGAGGAGGTCAGTGATGTAGATGGGGGGTTAGATTATGGAGGGTTTTGAAGGTGAGTAGAAGGATTTGATTGTACAGCAATGTTAGTTTACTGTGAAAGAACATGAACAAACATCACACCTATAATTACCTTGGGTTAAACTAAAAGGCCTATTTTTAAATGCATATAGGTGATAATAGGCAAATAGTAAGTAAGTGTTTTGCCTTGGTTTACGCTGCTATATTTTCTTTGTTGCAGATGGAATGCGGCATATATATTGTATATTCCTACAAAGCAGTGAAGCATACATGATAGGCGAGTTGTCAGGGTTTAGTGCATTACTTTGGTAGATAATGTAACACACAACAGAAGGTTAATTTGGCACTTGAAGACATGCTTTCTTTTTTTCTGTTGCAAAAAGTGAAATAATTACTTTCTGCTTCAGTAAATCACATGGAGTCATTTCAGTCATTTGCTGACACACACCAAAATGCATATGAGCTACGTTAAAAGCATAGACAGTGTCCCAATTGTATTCATATTTTACAACTGCAAACAAACAAACATTACAGTTTTTCCTCAGCTCTCTGTGTGTTGTTGAACATTATTGTCCGAACATTACAGCTGTTTTACAAGATGTTGAAACCACAAGGTAGCAGTCAATATGCACCACAACCAGGTTATAAACTAGTTTGGAGGGCGTGACATCTTTATGTGTGTAATAATGATTTTCAGCATAATCTGTGTAACTTTTCTGGGGTTTGGGTGATGGGGACAAAATCTTGCCCAGGACAACCAGCCATGTTCTCAAATGTGAACTCAGGTCGCTCTCTCTATGTCAAGTCAAGACCAGACTTTGTGGCACAGTAATGCAACCTTTGTAGCTTTCTGTACAGCCAACTAGCTTAAATACATGTATAATCTATGTGTACACACACACACACACACCTTTCCCCCACCAACTAACATGACAGCATGGAGAAGATAGAATACAGCATGTTTTGGTTGTAAAAAATGTACTCTAACATGATCCTACCTCCAAATTATAAATTCTGGAGAAGTAGCCTGTCCAAGTACAGTATTTGGTTCTAAAAGAGAGAATTATTCTATTTATATATATATATACTGTATATACATAATCTTCTGGGCAATTTCTGTATTATGTACGTCAACACTGTACAGTTCAGTGAGGATGCATATGCAAAATGATTTATTCAGTTCAGCACCACCCTTGTTGAACACATAGCAATGGATAGTGATAAAGGAGAAGGCAGAATGAAATGCAGTGGATGTCACCACCCAAGGTTATAGCTATCTGTTATACAATGAAAATTACAAACCAGCTGTGTGAACTGGTGGCCGTTGGAGCTCACAAAATGACTGTTGATGTTTGGGTAATCTTGGTAAATTGCATTGACCATTCATTTATCTCTGCTGAAATGATTGTTTTCTTGCTCGATCAAAATGTTAAATATTTTCTACCGACCACAAACCTTCATTCCATAATTATGCATAATGGACGGACGGATGAACAGACAGACACACCTTCAACCAACTACTCGGAGAGCTCACAGAGTAATTGTGTGTGAGGTATGAAATTTGCTCGTTCCTTCAGGTGGTGTGCATGCTCAAATATGGATTTCTGCATGCAATCTGCAATATTGCTCACAAAGACCAAGTTCCCTGTCACGCAAGAGCTGTCTCTGCGCTCACTGGAAGCACCATTTCCATTTTCTTGCATGGGCAGTTCTCTTGTTGGCGTGAAGTTCTCATATTCTTATGGCAAGAGTAAAACAGTGAGTGAGTGGCCAAAATATTGAGGGGGATGGGAGCTGTAGACAAATCAAGTGGTGGAGGTAACAGGAACATTAATCACCTCTCCTGACAACAATCAATATCGTGCACAAACCCACTAAGAAATACAAAAACACAAGAGTGTGTTTTCTTTCTGTGTCCTGTGCTCCGTTTTAATATTACACATTCACAGGTGATGAGTGCAGTGAACATGCTGCTCATAATGATCTGCTTATGTAACCCTGCTGTCAAGTGTGCACAGCTCCCTACGTGGGTAGGTATGAAGGAACGGGCCCCTAGCAGTGACAGCACCCAGGACATGGAGAGGTGCATGCAGATCATGGGGGCTTCTTTGTGCTCTGTGACATGGAGGGGACCCTTGTGATCAAATGCTTGGGAGGGGGCACCAGGGCCCTGCCGGTCAAGTGTGATTAAAACCACTATGAGCCCGAGACGCTCTAAAGAGATAATGAAAAAGCGCTTCCTTTAATCCTACCTCATTATGTTTGGATGCACGGTTGGATTCAATAAACAAGAGTGAGAGCTAGGCTTCCGTCGACTCAGCAGATCTATCCAGAAGTGTAGTTAACAGTACGGCGGCTGTTAGAGATTTTTCTGGGGCTGTGAGGTAAGGTTAGGAAAGGTCCATCAAATCAATGTATGCATTTGCTATTTTCAGTTTATGCCAATTTATGCAAATGTCTGTATGTTCTAACCGCATGTCATCTTTAAGGTACCATATACAGAGATCCACGTTAAAGTGTCACCGGATGGATTTTTACTCTACTTTTTTCATCCTCATCAAGAGGAAGCAGTATACATTTGAATGTGGATGTTTTAAGATTTAAGATTATGCGGCAAATGACAGAAACTCAACATAAATGCCAAGCAACCTGTCGTGCTACTTGTTTTTTGTTGACCCGAGATCAGTGAATAAACAGTGTATAGCCTAATTTTCCCCTTCTAGAGGAAAACACAGCACCATACATTTCTTAGCTTTACTATACAGTAAGTTTATTCTGCACAGCAGGTGCCCTCTGACCAATCAGGTTTTAAACAGATCCAGGCTCATCCCAAAGGCACAGCGAGTAGTGCCGGCAAAGTCTTCAAGAAAACACTGGCATCACGGTGGCTCAGTGGTTAGCGCTGTCGCCTCACAGCAAGGAGGTTGTGGGTTCAAATCTCCACCTCTGTCCTTTCTGTGTGGAGTTTGCATGTTCTCCCTCTGTTTGCGTGGGTTTCATCTGGGTGCTCCGGTTTCCTCCCAGTCCAAAGACATGTGCTTGTGTATATGATGATATGTAATTTGCTTTCGATAAAACATTAAAACAACAAAAGGACTCCCATGTTTCCACTGTCTCTGTGTGGTCTATGGGTCCCTATACTGTTTCTGTCATGTACGTTCTTATCAGCCAATCATTTCTCTCTCTCACTCACACCACTGCTACACATAAGTAGCAGTAGTAACATTTGTGGCATTTTAGGTATGCGAGCCAAGAGCCTGTAGTCAGCTCCGCTGATCAGAGATAATGTATTACATTACATGAGTCAATACCAGCTCAGCTGGCTTGGTCCAAGGTAGCGGCTTGCCAGCAAAAACTACTGAATTATGGTATCCTGCCCAATTATTAACCATTAAATTATTTAAGTGATGCAATTAAATGTAACATCCTAAATATGATTAAATCTACATATAGCCAAATTTAATTATAATGGTGATTAACACTAGAAAGGCAAATACAAATATTGAATGATCATGCTACAGGGTCTGCTCTTGACTTCACACAGAGAGAGCAACATGAGCTTACATTTGAGAACAGGGCTAGTCAAGATTCTGTCATCCCTCCCCACCTACTTGAAAAGGTGGCACATATTATCCTTAAAATCATTATTACAGACTTAAAGGCTCCCCTCCCTCCAAACTAGTTGGTTGTGTTGATTGACTGATACCTTGCGGTCTGGTACATTGGTTTTTGGGGGTCTAAGAGAAGGCTAAAGGCTTGGCCT
Source organism: Acanthochaenus luetkenii (assembly GCA_900312575.1). Lineage (NCBI taxonomy): Eukaryota > Metazoa > Chordata > Actinopteri > Beryciformes > Stephanoberycidae > Acanthochaenus > Acanthochaenus luetkenii. The sequence continues at coordinate 6,000 of OMOT01030267.1, read as the reverse complement.
TTCTAGTGTTAACTCACTATTTTGTGATTTTACCAGCATTACATGAACTTTAGTGTGTGTTCTCCCACCCAGTCTGGACTCGGCATCATACAATACTTTCCTGACCCTTTTTCTGCACCATCTGCTGTGACCCTACAGCAGCTGTGCATTTTTACAAGTTTGCAACAATCAATACATGTTTGACCATCCTCCCTCTGCCTGTGTCCAACATTTGTAGAATGCAATATAGCACTTTTTTCCTGTCCTGCTGTTCTTTCTGCAAGTTGACAGGATGACAGCATTTACAGAGAGACAAAATGCCACTAGCTGTCAAGCAGGGAATGAAACAAAACTGCCTATCTGTTTTGGGTGCATAAGAGAGAGGTCAACACAATTTAGACAGCAATCTATACAGACAACAATTGATAGGCAGTAATAACAGTCTTTCGAGCAAGAAAGCTTAGTCTCTTCTAGAACCAACATGTGCTATATGTATTATGTACATTCTCTCAACGTTAACTCTCAGTGGAAAGCTGTATTATTACCCCCCATGCAAGATTGGAGAGCTACAGTATAGACCCTGTCTGCTTACCTAAAGAAATCCAATAATGGACATGCAAGAAGCACTAATTGGGTTTTGTCAATTTAAGTGATTCTGAGCCCTGTCCTTCAGCATAGCGTCCTTGAATTCAGAGGGCACAGGTCTTGTATCCTAGAGACACAAATGGTTTTGTAATAAGATGACCAACATATTTTGATTGTACTTAGCATAGTTGAGGCTGCACAGCTGAATCGAATGGGTCTGTTGTGGTGATGGGCTGTGGTATGATGGCTTAGAATTAGATGATTTTTGCATCCTTATTTTTATGTTCACCATATAATGCGACAAAACATGAAGACTTAAATATCACTACTCTGGAAAATGGTATAATTGAAAGTGCTTTGAACAATCACAACACTTTGAGCATATAGAGTGCTTTGTTTGACACGATTGCTTTGTGTGACAAGATTGCTTTGTGAGACATGATTGTAAACGCATATGAATAGTAGTAGCATTACAATAGGAGAGAGTTCCCTCAAAGATTAAAAAGCGCTCAGTTGATATGGCCATAATGGCCTACTCATGATCTGTCCTATCCCATTATGTGGTTGCTATATTGATTTTCAGCTCAAGCTTAACCAAGGCAGTGTCTGTGTATGAGGGGATTTCTACGTCAATAATCAACAATATATGTAATAAAATGATTAGAAAAATAAATAAATACTACAATCCACAAATATGTATTAAGATTGTTGAATGCAAAAAAAACACAAATGTATCTCTTCATCCACAAATAAATTATTTGTTATTTGTGTTGTGTAAACCAGCATATACAGAAATGTAACAATTTACAAAAGCAGACACATTTCTGTGAATAAATAAATTCAAGAGGTTTTCACAAATGTTACAACACTTACAAACATATATTTTCATATTTTTAAGGCCGATATCTTTTCAGAGCCTAAACATACATTTAAACTGTTGAACTATGCGTGTGGATCTGTTTCTACCAGTCGAAGTCAGTACATTTCCAACCACTGGTGTTTATAATTTGTAGCTAAAATAAACACATTAGTTCTTGAGTTACATGCATGAAGTTAGCTTAGCTGGCTACTCCGTTAATGTGTGTGACCCATCATTTTACAGGTTCAACTTGCTGCGGCTGTGAAAGGACAATACAGCAATATAATTTTTCTTGCCAACATTAAATCACACCATTGGTAAGCGCTATGGTGAATGCATGGCTTTTGGTGATATTCATGGCAGGTCACCAACAAGATTGTAAATATCTTATGTAGTGTGATTATGATCTGATTATCAATCTCTGACTGGTTGATGAGAATTTCACTTGGCAAATAGTGAAGATGTAGCCATGGTTATGTCTACCATGTACAGTAGATCTATAACAGTGTTAAAGTGAATGTGTTACACAGAAAGTTGTCTTTGTAACAGGACCTTTCTGGTGATGGAGGTGACGCGAACGCGTCTCGCTGTGGTTGCAAGAGACTTGCCCAGCAAACAGTTGTACAGGATCCACGTCAACAAAGTTACGTTTCAAAGTTATTTGACATTGAGAATAATAAATAGGACAGTCATAATTTTCTCTACTCATTTAGCTAATGTAACGTTGTTAAAATGTGACTAGTGCAGCATCACAGAAGCCTGCCAGTACCAGAATATTACCAGCCAAGAATCAATGTTGTTCATCCTTTATTGGGGTAGCTAATGTTTGTGTGTGCTGAAACCTTGTTTCCTCAGTCAGCAGCATAATAAAACTAATGTGACAGATTTCACCACCCTACTCCACCAGCTGATACATTTCAGCTCTAGTTGGTATGTCTCTTTATTTTGACAGCGACATAATCAGCTACAAATTATTGGTAGGAAATGTACTGACATCGACTGATAAAAACAGGCCTCACTGTGTAGCTAAATATCCATAGAGCTGTCAAAACATACACAAGGCATGGTGCTCAGTGCGTAGCACTGTCGTCTCGCAGCAAGAAGGTGATGGGTTTGAATCTCTGCCCAGGTCGTTTGCATGAGTTTGCATGTTCAAGTGGGTTTCCTTCCACAGTCCAAAGACATGCAGGTCAGGTGAACTGAAGACTCTAAATTGCCCATAGATGTGTTTGTGTGCAGTATGGTGTAATGTAGTGTACTGTATATGATGTAGTATGTATATGACATAGAATATGATGTATATGATGACGTAGTATGTATATATGAAGCAATGTAAAGCCCTTTGAGACATGCTTGTATAAAAGGGCTATATAAATAAACATGATTGGCACATTGTTGAAAACATGGGGCTGTCGAGTCTCTCTGGCTTCTTCTAGATCTCGTTCTTCTTCTATGGTAGCAACAATATTTTCCAAAGAGCCTCTGCTCTTGAACTTTTTTATGAAAACATAACTTTTATTCACAAATATGGTATATTTGACAATTTATATGATGGTTTACAAAACACAAGTAACATTTATTTGTGGATGGAGAGATACATTTGTAAAGTTTTTTGCATTCAACAATCTTAATACATATTTGTGGATTGTAGTATTAAAAAAAACATTATTACATACAGTATATTTGTGATTATTGACACAGAAATCCCTCCAATATAGGTGTGGTTGTTGTTGACACGTTACTTAGTGCCTCAATTTGCAGAGTGGAATCAAGTCTGTGCTCTTGTTTTAAGACAGTGGTTTCTAATCCCAGTCCATACAACCCAGAGCCTTTTCTTGTTTTCATTGTAGTCTTCTAATAAGGGACTATTTTACACCTGGGATGCCAATTGAATGCGATCAGCTAGCTGGTAGGATTTTTCATGAACTCATAAAAGGTCAATCTCATATTTCTCATCAATTAAAGAACCTGAAATACACATGCATGCATAAATACACATGTACACGCACACACATGCATACATGCACCCACATACACACATATATGCGATCAAGAGTTGAAGACCTGTCGATCATCAGACATGTCAGGAAGTTAATGCCTAACCTCGGTTAAGCCATTATCAGGACAACCTGAAAGCCATTACCAGCAATGATGGAATGGAGTCCCATGGGAACAATATATGGACAGTTACATAGATGGCAGGTGATGAGGTGAACTAGGGAACATGGAGAAGGGTTATAGCACTCATTCCTCATACTCAATCACTCTGCTGGGCTTCACTTTGAAACCTACAAATTAATTCAACTTATGGTAGAGTTGTCCTTTTGATGATGGCTGGATGAGCTAATAACATTTAAGTGGCCTGGAGAGAGCTAGGTAGAATGGTATATAAGGACATTTATAAGATGAGAACACCCATCACCATGAAACCACACTAGTGGTTTATGAAACTCCCTGAGTTTATGAAACCATGCAATTTCAAATGTACAAAAATGTGTGGAGTCTTTTTATCATTTATCAAATCTGCTAGAAAACTTCAAAACGTGATCCAATGATTATTATTGTTTTGAAAGCAGTGAGGACTATTTGTGCCATTATTATTTATGCTTTTGAAAGATACCACTGTGGTGGTTACCTTTCTATTTTGTGGCTGCCATTTTGTTCTTTTTCATTCATATTTTATTTATAATTGCTTTGCTATTCTTGTCCCATATATGTTTATGCATATGCAATATATTTTCTGTCTGTTCTCTATCTGCCTTTAGTTAAATAATACCCTACAGTATATAAACAAATTATTCAAAGCACTGCAGACACTTTCACAAGGAAAACAAAGTGATAGTGTAACACACAATCTGCCTGACCTTAACTGTTCAGTATTTTACATGTATGCCAGTTTGTTACGTGTATCATTTTGTGAATAGTTTAAATGGCAGCCTGGAGTAGCTCTTACTCCATATGTCATGCCTTATCCATTGTCACCGAAGTATCATAGACCAGGCAACTCAAATCAACTAATAGAGTATACTGGCCACAGGTAAACATGACTGACATTAACATCCGCTAGTAATTTGGCATACAATTTCCTCAATTACAGCGTTACGTTAATTAAAAAGGTATTAGGAAAACAAAAAGGTAATGGAGGCACTTCCGAAGAGTAAACTATTAACAGGTGCCAACAAATATGAAGGATGGAGGCCTTGAAACAAAGTATAATTATTTAGATGTACAGTAGCTGACATGATATCAATAGGTAATCCGTTCAAAATTCTTGGTAGACACAGAATAACAAGCCACCTGGATCACAGGCTCCTTTTTGTGCTGCAAACTGAAAAGGAAAATTAAATATTCAGACACTGTAGCCTACGAGGAAACAAGGCACTGTAGCTTTGTATGTGTACGGGATGTAGCTTCAGCAACCTGTAAAATATTTCCCATTTGTCTCAGCAAGATTTTAAACGTTTCCACTAAACCTGAGGAATGGTTCATTTTGTGACCTAAATACAAAAAAATGTTATGCCCTGATTCGCTGACAGAATATTGTAATACAAGGTAAGTTACATGCTCACACAGCAAACGTCGGTCTTTGGTTTCCCATCAGCTTCACAGTGATAACAGCATGTTGGCACTTATACACCACTAAAGCTGATTAATCTAAAGCCTGACAGTAAATATGCTTGCATTTGAGTCATGCACACAAAAGTTGGGCCATGAAAACATTGCCAAATGGCTCAAATATATTTCTGAATGATTTCGCTATACCCCAAGCACTTGCAAATGGCCATTGGCTGTCACAGGAAAAAGCAGGTATCTGGTATTTCATTAGACATGGAGCCTTAGGGGAGCTGACTACACTGCAAGTTTGTCACAGAGGATTGATGACTGCTTTCTATAAAAAAAGGTAAATAAATAAATAATCCCAGTAATCCCAGGGATGTGACAGCCATAATGTGTTTTGCAATAAAAAGCTGTGGTCTGAGGCTCCTGATAGAAGTTTAACTCACCATGGAATGTCTTATTTATTATTATTTATTTAATCTTGCTGTTTATTTATGCACTGCTGCAAACATGTTGCTGAAAGATTGGATTCTCTTTTACTACAAAGGCATGTGGGTTATCACATCTAGCTCCACCCATTAAAGTATCCTCTGCTTTCAAACCTAGAGTTGAACAAAAATGTTGTTGAGAGAAGTGACTGCTGAAGCAAAATGAACCTTCAAACCCATATGATGCCTTTTGCTAACATCTCTTGGAATAGAAACCCAATTTATTTCTTAGCATGCCCATAATATCTTTTGTCAAGAACAATATATCTCTCTTTCCAATCATGTTGAAATATTCCTTGATTGGCATTAATCAATAGCATAGCTGCTAAATAACTATCCAGGTGACTTGAGCTTTCTTCAACCTTAAATCTGAAAACACGCTCAGGCAAAAAGTGGTTTGTGTGGCATCACAGCATTTTATTTAGGGGATGCTCCTGCCGGGTCCCCTCCTCCCTGGTTGCCGCCGCCACAGCCATCTTGGCCGTCGCTGTGGCCCTCGCTGTCTCGGCTGCCGTCGCCTTGGCCGCCCCC
>OMOT01030255.1:7025-20610 GCA_900312575.1 Acanthochaenus luetkenii | reverse complement strand
AAAAAATGCATTCCAAAAATATCACCCCCCTTCTGTTTTCTTTACAAATCTAACGGGTTTATAATTGTTTTATTCTGAAGTATCAAAGGGTCTATAGAATCTATAGAACACATTGAATTAATTCATACATGCTACTGGAATTGTTGTTGTCCCTCTCCAGCTGTGGGCCTCTAGGGTGAAGCCTGTAGCTCCTCCTCCCTACTGCCGATGGCTCTCTCGTAATCGAGCACGATGATGAAGAGGCATGGAGCGAGAGTGTCGCCCTGCAGGACTCCCGCTAAGACGTGAAACAGCTCAGCGGTGTGGTCGGGCGTGGTGACCCCGGCCCAGATGCCACTGTTTCCACGAGCTTCTCCCTTATGCCCTCAGTATGTCCAGTATCTTTCCCCTGTGCATGGAGTTGTGTTTTTGACCCCCCTGTATGATTCTCCGCCCTACAGTGGTCCTCTTCTCACCGAACCCGTTTTACGTTGTTCTCAGGAGAGGGTCGAGAACTGGACGGATCCGGTTGAGCACGATCCGGTTGAAGGTCTTCACCAGGACAGAACTCAGGCAAATACCCAGATAGTTGTCGGTACATGTGCGATCTCCGCATTTGGGAACTGGGACAGTATTGAGGGTACTCCATTGTTCCAGAAGCTCCCCCTTCTCGTACGAGTTGTTTATGAGGTCAAGCACGAGGTCATCAATGGGGACGTATTTCAGGACCTCTGGAACAACACCGTCCTCTCCACAGCTCTCTCAACGACCTCTTCGCCCTGCTTCTCATACTGTGTGAAGAACCTGTCCTCGAGTTCTAGGTACTCAAACACTCTCCACCTCGTACTGCTCGTCCAATACCACAGGCTCGGCACTGAGAAGGTTCTTGAAGTGGTTGTGCCATGCCTTGACTCATCGGTCTGTCCTTTGATTCGAGGGGGTTTTGAGGAACATCAGGTTCCAGCTCATGCTGTGCTTCTGGTTGAGATGGGCTTCCTCCACCTCTCTGATCTTGCTGGCGAGCTCCTCCTCCTCGATGACATCATAGGTCTGGTACAGAACCTTGTTGTTGTTGTTGTTGTGATCCTCTCAGTAAGTGTGACTGCAGTCCTCGAGCAGCGTGCTACTGTATGAATGCAAATGTGTAGCAACTCGGTTCCAAAGCATTAACAGGATGTGTGGAATAGCAGCAGTAGTATCAGTAGCAGCAGAACTTACTGAGGCAGACAGACCATGTGAATAAATGTGCATTATGAAACAAGTGTGCGATATTTAACAATGAGAGGGATATGACAGTCAAAATAAAGCATATATGCAGGATGTGCAAAACTGTGCAAGCACTGCCATATAGATCGGTCGAGAGCAAAGGGAGTTCATCTTGAGCTCGGCTATAACATTGTGGTCAAATGAAAGACATTTGTAGGTTGACATCAGCGGTTGGAAAGGCCATCCAATAGAGAGCAGAGTCCTGCTCCATCATGCTGTCAGTCAGATGCTGGAGAGCAGAACCATTACGGTCCCATGTCATTTATCTCTGTCTGTAGGCGACAGACTAGGCTCATTGCTGTCTGTGCTGGTGAGCCCCAGGCACGCTGCCATGCAGCGGCCATGCAGCGGCCAACAGGCTCAATTAGAAGACCTGATGGATCCCACACTGATACTATTAGCATCGACCAGACTTTTCTTCAGACCATGTACAAATCCTATAATTCTCCATCGTCTGGATGAGTGTTTGAATCACACGTGCGACACACATTTCATACCGACCGTTTCTGTGTATTGGTTTCATATGAACATTGTTGTTGTTGTTGTTGTTGTTGTTGTGTTGATTTGTGTTATCATTGATGTTGTTTTACTCTGGCAAGATTGTGTAAAATTAAATCACAGGACATTAACTGTATCAGTGTTATTCTGTTTGTTGCAGCCTCTGCTTTGATCATACAAACAAAAGACAAGTGAGGAAAAGGAATAGAGGCAGGGTGAGGAAGAGAGAGACAGATAGAGACAGAAATGGAGACACATAGCATTGGCAACTTCTAGTTAGAATGGTATCTTTTAAACAAGACACAGAGCTCCCTCACAGCGTTGAAGTGGTCGTGGAATGTCTGTAACTCTGTATATGTATGGGGAAACACACACACACACACACACACACATGCACGTGCTGACTGACAGACACGTCTCACTTTCAGTCTAAATGATTTAACCAGACAGTCCTGTCTTAACTTTAACCTCACCTCATGCATATTTACTGCCATGGAATGAACCACACGCATATTAACTATCAAACAATTATCGAAGAGCCTTATATACTGTTGCATGTTGTTTTCACATTTCGCACTGCGACTAATTAGGGCCGTTTCTCAGAGGCACTGACATGTTTTCCCATGACAGAATGTGTTAGGACGGGGAGGACAGCAGTATCAACAGTATCAATTATCTCGTCGTCGGCTGCTCTACTCCTACAGATTAGATGTTAGGGTCATTTCATCCAACTTGCCAGTTCTCTATTCTTAGATGATAGTATTAAACCATATAAAGAATGGCTGGTTTGTCACTGTATAGGATCTTAACAATGGTCTTTGACAGTGACTATTAGTAAATTAGGATTCGTCTGTCACATGATCTCTGACAGCTTAGAGAGATACATCAAATAACTACAGTCTCTTCTGTCACCAAGGTCAATATGTTTTCTTTGGATCACAACTAGAGACAATCAATAATCAGTTATCAGTAATGATTGATGCTTTGGGATCATTGTAAGTATTCCAGTCAGCCATGAGCCCAGTTCACTTTCTGGTATTAACAAGTCAAATTTAAAGTTGAAAATCCTGATTTTGTCTTATTGAAAAGACAAAGAAATTACCTTTAAGGAACAGACATCATTTGACATAGTTTGTTTCCTTTCCCCTCTGTCACCTAATTCTCTATCCATGACTGGCTTACAGTGCATTCCAAACATGGGTGTTCACACACTCACTACAATATTTGGTAATGTCTTCTATAATTCGTCATCAAGGCAGATAATATGTACCATAACATGCATTATTATCTCCTTGATGTTAATTGTACTTTTATTGCACTTTTAATATATTTCTAGTCTACTGTAAGGTGACCCTGGGTTTCCAGCGCCAATCAAAGAAACAATATTATTATTATTATTATTATAGGAAATATATTTAGCAATCTGGGTTTTTTCATTTCAGTTGCTAAATCTCTATTATTTGCTGCCTGAATTTCCCCAAGGGGATCAATAATCTAATCTAATCTTTTGTACATATAATCTCCATCTATTGTACAGTTTGCAATAACAATGTAGGAATCTATTTTTACTATGTTGCAATTGAATATAGTGCTATCATGACAGTAGATAGATAGATATTTTATATCTATGTGTTACTCCTCAACACACGTCATCAATTACCCCATAAATGAGGCTACAAATAAATACACCAAAAATACTACATGACAGGCTTTGGCACATTTGTTGATACTGGTGTTTACCAGCTCAAATTACACACAATGTATTGAAATCATCATGCTCGTTAAAATGTACAACATGGTTTGAGAGTTGAAAAAATAGTTCTGAATGTTCACAGTTAATATATGGGTTTCCAATTTAATAGAACCATTATTACATAGGGTACAGAAACATCCATCAGCTGGGGTATTTGTGTACCTACCATTTTCTATAGTTAAAGGTACAACTCCACATCTGAATTGAGCAAAGGTGCTTCTCTGCTGCCTTGATAAAATACTTTGTACGTATGGCTCTGTTTCAAAAGCACGTTTAAATAGGCAATAGGTTTGACTGAACTGAAACCACTTCTGTTCATCACTCTCTGACAATGCAATGTCAAAATTCTTGAATAGACTATGTCTTTGCGGGCAACGTGGAACATGCAGTATGTGCACCAAGAGACGAAGACACGGCCTGGGGGTGCACATCGACCAGTGAGGCAGAAAGACCTTTGTATGGATAAAGACACATCAGAACCTCAGCTTGGCCCAATGCTCACACGGTAATTGGTGTGTATCTGTTCATCTTTCTCTTTCCTTCTCCTCCTTCTCTGGAAGGAGAGAGTAGGTGGACAGGAGCATCTGCTTCTCTCTGTCACAGTGTGTCTCACTTAAAACCACCTACTAGACAACTTATTCATTACAGATCTACACAGATATATTTTATGTAGACTACATAATCAGAAGAGGAATAGATCAAATACAATTATTAAAGCAAAATATGAAAGGAGGATAGAGGGATTAGATCGACATTTCATCCAATCTAATCTAAAGAATGATGCCACGTACAGTATATGGCTCTTGTAATCCAGATGCCGGGTACGCAAACTGGTTAGGCTCTAGGCTATGAAGGCTTCTCGCAGGGATGCAAACCCTTCAGGTGTCAAAAAGCCTAAGACACATTACAGGTAGGGGGTGCTGGTTTGCCAACTACGGGCTATGCGAAAACTCTTACACAACCTCTAACAGGGTCTCTTGAGGTCTGGCCTCACGAGACTACGCAATAGCTAGCTAGCTAATGCAGCCTCAATCTCATTTGAAGTCTGGACTCGCGAGACTACTCACAGGCCACCTCATGCTCGATTTTGATTTGTCAACCTTTTATTGTTCTCTCCACCCCGTTTTGTCTGAAATAAGTAGAGTTTCAACAGCATTCAACTGGGTCTTCAGGTTAGAGACCCTGGTAGAGGTAGATTGCCCATAGGAATGAATGTGAGTTGTAGTTGTCTGTCTTCCTGTGCTAGCTCTGTGATGGACCTCTCCAGGGTGTTTCCCTGCCTTCTGCCCGATGTTTGCTGCCTCCAGCCCCCCATGACCCTGAATCGGAATAAGCGGGTGAAGAAAATGCATGAATGAATGAATGAATGAAGTTAATGGTAGTGACACTCTTAAAGTCTGTCATTTAGACTGTGTGGTGTATGACATGACTGTGATGTTGTACCTTTAACAATTTTAGGGGTTTGGCTAAAACCAAGCTCATTGTCACGAGACATGAGTGAGTGTTACGGTAGTAACCTGAAAAGTTGGGATTTTTCTTAGATTATTTAATCAAACACAAAGTAAAACAGGAATTGCATGTATCAAGCAGTTATACCAAAGGCAATTTGTTGTTTTTGTTAGCATAAATTGAAGGGTCTAATAAAAGGTGGCAATTGAAAATATGTTTTTGCATATTGAACCTTTATCATATAATCCCCTGTATTTAAGCCATGTGGTGCTGCTATGTTAATGTGCCTGACTGTACCCCATCTTTGTTCAGAGATCAATACTTCTCTGTGTTAGCAGTGTATCTCATATAAAGTGAGTGTCACAAATGTTGCAATTAATACTACTGACATCTTTTTTCTTTAAAACCATATTAATGAATAACTGAATATTGGTGCATTGTGTGTGGCGCATCTCTACGCCACTGATATGTACTGTATATTTATGTTAAGTGGTGTACTGCCACCTACTGTACGACGTGTGCTATAGCCTGTTGAACCCACTGACATGGAGAAGAGCAGAAGAGTTGTTCCAAGTCAGGCGGCCGAGGACAGAATGATTAAATCAAGGCCACTTCCATTACACACAGGAGGATGTGACTCGGCCTGCACTTGAATTGTCTGAGAAATTATATGGCCAGCTGATTTACTGCAGGCTTGTCCTGGAGAGGTGAAGGAAACCTGAAGTATGCTGAAGTGTCCTTGAGCAAGACACTGTATCCCCACCAGTTCCAGGGACGCTGTTCTGTTATGGCACCGGCCTCCCCGTGGAAGGGGGAAAGCAAATAGAGAATTTCCCCATCAATTAAGTACCATGTTCTAATAAAACATACCTCGCTGGGAACATTAGGAGGAGTATATCTTTCCAACATTGTGAGGTTTTTATGATGAAATGTGTTTTTAGATCACCAGAAAGAAACAGGCAAAAGCTGCTTTAAATTACCATTCTGATTAGCCACACAGGTCGTCATTGTAAATGAGAATTGGTTCTCAATTGACTCACCTGGTTAAATAAAGGTTAAATAAAGAAATAAACTGGGGGCTGGCTCCCCTGAACAAGTGAGAGGGCGCAGATTCAACATTTGTGATGTGCAAGACAGCGTCAGAGAGGTTGATTGAAATGTTTATAATCACAGTACTACAAGAAAAATATCCATCCATCCATCCAGCCATCCATCCATTTTCTATACCCGCTTACTCCTATTCAGGGTCACGGGGGGCTGGAGCCTATCCCAGCATGCATTAGGCGGAACAAGAAAAATATATTAAATAACAATTAATGTGAACAAATATGATATTGCAAGTTTGCAGCTGCAATTGCATTCTTTAAAATATTCACTTGCACATTTGTAAATATTTAATGTGACTTCAAATTCAGAACATGGGTGTGTGAATCATTTTCTGTGAGTGCAAATTTCATCATGCATAAAAACAGCATTATAATTTCAGTAGTGGAATCATTACATTCACACAGCCAAAAACGGTGGCTGCACATGTCACTAGAGGGCACCCCAAGATACCAAAACAGTATATAGTGTCATACTTGAAACTTGACTGTATGTTGTTGTCCCCATACATGATCTGGCCTGTCCTTACACATACCTGTGTGCATTATATAACTATGTCAATAATTGTACATTTACATCTCGCCCATTTAGTTGATGTTGTTACGCAGAGCAACTTATGATCTCCTCTCATTCACATCTCCCTCTCCCATATCTCCTATCTTCAATATGTTCCTCTATATACTTCTGTTGTGATCTTGGGAGAGATTAGTTAATCGTATAGCTGTGATGTGGACCCCACAAAATAGTTTATTGTCCAGGATCACACTAAGTGTTTAGTGTCATCAGCATAGCAATAGTAGGAGAAATTATGGGATGCAATGACAGCCACAAGACATTTAGACGAGGGGGCCCAAGACTGAGCCCTGGGGAATCCCAGAAGAGGGGGGTATACGATGAAGACACAATACCTGATATGTACAGTCTGGTAGTGAATACAGATTCAGGGATCCCCAGGTCAGTAATGGTGGCAAAGGGCATCTGGTGGTCCATAACGGAGGTTTGTAACCTCTCAATCATAAATGTGTGGAAGACCACCCACAGGATCTTATGATCAAATTAGTGGGGCGAAATCGCACTGCCTAACTCATTCTTTCAATATTCCCACTGATTTGCTTCATACTCTCAATCAATTAGATGTTATGTCATCTGGTGTCAATGGTAACTAATATTAACTAATATTAACAATTGATGGACTATTGTTTAATTCCAGTCCTGTTGCCAAACGCAGCCAAGTGAACAGCGGATATTCTACAAGAAAATCAAGCAGGATTTTTGTCTTGTCTAAGGTACTGTACATTTGGGAAGTTAAGATTATATTTAATGTTTATCCCAAAAGTGGTAGTCTGGCACTGTGGATGTGACCCAAATTCTCTAAACGATAGCTCTCACATAATCCTACATTTAGTGAAAGCATAAAAATATCACTGAGATAAAACTCAGTGGGCGTGATGGCTGATAACATGAAAACAGCTTTGTAGCCAATGTAATCCAGGGGCATGAACTTGATGAGAAGTGAGTGTGAGTGTGATTGCGATTGCGATTAGAATAAAGCTGTACCACTTCTGCACGCAAGTATGTTTAGTCCTCCCTCAGTAAAGGCCACCATACCTCTGACAAGACTCCTCCAGGAGTGCATGGCACGTCCTGGCATGTCCTTGTCATTTAGTGCATCTATTGTAATCCAAATGCAAAGTTACGAGAACCTATGAAACTCCTGGGTGACTCATCACAAAACCCACTCGGAAAAACAGGGAACGCTCAAGTTCAGATTGATGGGATAACTCAAGTTCATGGTGAAGCGTAATCTGTTTTATTGATGTGTTCTGTCACTCGGCACCTGAGAACATTTCAGAACCCGTGTTGCGTGCTAATTGTGCTGAAAGCTTGAGTTTAGTGGGCCGAGGCACATTTGGTCAAGGGAACCTGGTTCATAACTCCAAGGTCATAACACTTGGGAAAGTAACATCTTAGACGAGATCTTGTTTGTATTTGAAAATAATTTTGCTAGCATATATATATATATATTGGGAACCATCTCAATGAAGCTTCCATGATCTTGTATCATGTACGTTTTTAGTGATTTCTCAAACTTGTTCCTCCGGATGAAGATTTGAAGAAATAGATCCCAATAATAGCTGCTTTTCCAGGTGGGTCAAATAAACAATGGCTCATTTGTCCAACCAAATATTGTATATTGTACATGTCTCTAAAGAGGTTTTAGGATAAACCATTCAGAATGAGAGAAGCATACTGTACAGTGACACAAAAAGGAGACACCGCCCTTTTTTTTGTAAGACTGACACCAGTTTCCTCTGGGTTCACTTTTGCCATCCTTTTGAATTGTACTTAAATTCAAACAAATGAATGGTAAATAAAGCCGTCACCCTGGACACAGTGACTAATACTAATAATATGTGTATTAGCTGTCTGGATGGCTGATAAGTGAAAACACCAGACTGCCTTGACGCACGAAGAGACTCACTTGTACACTGTGACGACTAAATGTGTTTGCCTTCCTTTGCCCACAACGATACGTTCAAAGCCGCTGGGGTGGAAAGGGAGGCTATGAAGTTATCGAGGGGACGGCCCTGTTTACTAGATCAGCTTGACCACGAGGAGAGAGAGAGAGAGAGAGAGAGAGAGAGAGAGAGAGAGAGAGAGAGAGAGAGAGAGAGAGAGAGAGAAAGAGAGAGAGATCCACAGCAGCTTGCATGTGAAAACTCCATTGACTTCAGGTTTGCTGAAGAAAGACAAAGATCCGTTCCCACGTTGACCGGCCTGGAACCCCGAACCTTTTGTCACTCTGCCAAGTGCTTGATGATTCAGCGAGCTTCATCAATGATGAAGCTCGCTGGCGAATCTGAACATGACAGTGAAAACATCAGATGTCCATTAAGTGTCATGGTAACCTGTTGCACGTCGTTTATCTTTGCTGTTGATTACTTGCTGTGAAATCGACAAGACATGCCAGTTAGAATTGAAACCAAATGGAACATTTTGGACTGACAAGTACGTTGATCCACCCCCCCACCCCAACAACACACACACACACACACACACACACACAAACACACACAGACGTGAACACACTACACACTGGAATGTAATCTGTGCAGTGCCAGAGGTAGGCCTATGTGGTTCTGTAAAAATATTACAGCATGAAAACTGGATATAATCTCTGGCAGGGAAAGAGACAATTTCACTTTGACCTGCTGCTACATAGTTTTGTGAAAAAATACTCCATTCGTTTTTTTTCAACATTGCCCAACAACAGTGAAATAGGATCTACGGTGAAATGTTTCACGTTCACAACTTCAATGTTCACAAACTGTTCCTACAGTTTTAGGTCTAAATGATCAAATTGAAGATGTTAATTGTTAATCATCTCTGACTTTTGAATATAAATTGTTACTATAATGCTCCTCTAGATTATTACGTACATCTGCTTTGGCCCCAGAACTTCTTACTAGATTTACGTTGAAGCATGAGGTGCTCCAGCCTCTTACACCCAGACTCGTGATATCACGTGTGAGTGTGTGTGTTTGTTTGTGTGTGTGTCTGTGTGTGTGCTAGTGTTTCTGTTGGAAGAGATCCAGGCCTGCAGATGGCCCTGGTTTGTGTTTGCAGTGAACGTCTGCAAGCCTCACACCTCCCAAGTGACCATGACAAAACACACACACACACACACACACACACACACACACACACACACACACACGCACGCACGCACGCACACACACACACACACACACACACACACACCATACAGACTGACTTCTCCAAGGGTCGGGTCCGAAAACTCCCCAAAGTCCACAGAGAGTTGAGGGGTTGTGCTTTCACTAAGTAGATATGTGCTGCTTTGACGCTGCAGCCAGGGCTGGATGATTTAGGTTATATGACATAACGTATCAATCTATAACAGGGCAAGGCGGATCTGCAATATCAATTAGATTGTGATTGTTTGAACGTTTCCAATCTAGGTAGGACAGATGCACTATAATACCAATGCCAGTACCATTTTAGACGTCCTTTAGATGTCGCTCCACACGTGCCAGACTATAATGTGTTGTGTCTGGGCAGGGCCACCACGTCTAGCTGTAACCCCACGTTCACGTCTGCCCACATGCCTAAATAAAGGGGGCATTCCCTTTGTCCAAAGCTTTGGACTCGTGCATCACACTCCCAAGCTAAAGCAACAGCAGGGTTTTTACAGTGTAAAGGCAAGGAGTCAAGCAGGTGGAAGAAGGTAGATGTACCTGCTTTCACCTGTGCAGAGTCCCTGGCTGGCAGCCACTGCTATAGCAACAACAACAACAGGCCAGGAAAGCCTTTGGACTTCCTGGGAGATCCTCTGGAATGCAGGCTCAAGTCTGGGCCAATGTTTGTCGACTCAGGAATGTTGCCCGGGCGACGGGAGGCCGTGCGGAGGGAAGCCCCTTATCTGCTGACGTTGTAGTTCAACCGTTGTCACGGTGCAAAGGCGGCTGAGGTGGAGATGAAAAAAAGGAAAACACGCGCACACACCTTGAGTTTGGGCTATATATGCGTGTCACCATGGAGACAGTTCAGTGTTTGGGTGGAGCATACACTTCACATGGTATGAATGGTTGTAAAGGAGGGGGTGGCTGTGGGTGAGTCAGAACTGGTAGACTCGCACCTCCAAGCAGGGACTCCAAAGACCTAAATTCATGAATGAACTTACAGCCATAAGCTTGTTTATCTTTGTGACAGACAGGGAGGGTCGGATTGAAAACCTCACGCAGAACGTGGAACGTGATTGCGACACGACTTTCTCTCTACTGCACTCGATTAGCGTCGTTTAGCAGTGAATCTCACGATGACTTCAGATTATGTCTTCAAATGGGGATTTGGTGTATAATGCAGTGAAATGTATTCCGGAATACATTTTTCATGATGATTTATCGGAGAGATTCACGATTTGTTTGCTAGATTTAGAAATGTGTATCAGAAAATGGCCTGTCACATACAGGTACTTGATTTTACTCCGAGTTTTTCTACCTATGTACACACATTTATAAAAATGTGTATTTGTATATCCCATATCAATATTTCCATCTCTCCTAGACAATACACATCATATGATGACAGGGCATTGTGGAGTAAAATATTGCCTCGTCCCAGATAACAAAGGGCCTGTATGCTTCATTTCCACCGTAATGAAGTATAAAGTGAGAAAAGTAGCTAGATGACATATCAAAACACATGAGATGTCTTTTTTAATCACACAGGCTAGTCCATGCAGGCAGTGTCAGATTTTGCACGGCAAGTCCTCACAAAAATGATCTAAACTAAAGTGTCTGTCCTTAGTTGACAGGGTTGATGGGTCACGGGGCTGTACCATGCTGGAGGAACTGGCAGGGTTTCCCAGCTGTGGGGAATTCTCAGAGATACACTTATTCATTTGGTTCCAAAACAATCCTTTCAGTTGTGTTTGTCATCATCATTATGATCTCAATATTATGATGACATTTCAAGCAACTCAACGCTACAGTGAAAGTATGTCAGGCTCTGTCAATTCAGGCGGCACACTAAGTCTAAACACGTTTTGGCACGCCCATTTAAAACTGTCTTTTCCATACAGACTCTGTTATCCTCTACAGTTGTAGTTTTATTTTGATATAGTAGATGATAGTGTATAAAGCTGTCGACAAGCTGTTGTTAAGGTGAAAAATATGAAAGGGGGAAGACATGAGACTAGAGAAAATATACAAAATATAGGCCACAGTGTTGGGCAGTCGTTTCACTACATGTCATTGAAGGTTAACTACATGTGTCATTAGTTTGGTGGTTCCGGGCGGCACGGTGGCTCAGTGGTTAGGACTGTCGCCTCACAGCAAGTAGAACCTGAGTTTGAGTCTGAGCCCTTTCTGTGTGGAGTTTGCATGTTCTCCCCACGTTCGAATTGGGAGACATTAAGGAAGCGAGATGCTCTCAGAATGCAGTTCCATTGTGACTGTCGACTGCCAATCGCTGACTATAAACGGAAAGAAGGAAATCCTTTTCTTTTTATTTACCAATCTATTTGTCATGGTCAAAGTTAACGTTCCTTCCACGTTTTTTTCTGTGAGGAACCCAAGCAGGGTTATTTGGTTTGCGTTTACATCCAGACTCAACCTGAACAGGCTCATGCTGAAAGGACTTTCACGTCATTATTCTCGGAGCTCTTCCCAACATGTCTTGGCCAGTTTTGCTACAATACCTCAAACCTGAAAACCTTGACGACACGCCACACCAGCATAGATACGGACGCGAATTACCACAGCTGGAGGGGTGAGTTGTGAACTGAGTCAGATAGCATTGGACTTGAATGATGTAAACTTCCCTGATGTAAACTTTCATTTGCCTTCCTTGTGTTCGATTGTTTCTTACATAACACACATGTTGAGCTCTTTCTGTACAATTACCTGGAGGGATATGTAAACATTTACTTATAAATCTTTAGTTATGATTCGCTAAACCATTGATCAATATCACACCGTGTCTTCCTACGGAGTCCTCAGGAAGATACCCTGTTGGACAGCCAAATACATCGAGTGACCTTTCCTTTGATAAACAACATTTTATGATGTCACGACACTTAATCAATTTGGATAATGTTAATATATGCGTTGAAATATTGATTAGGATGATCTACCTCCTATGAGGGGTAGCTCGTTAAAAAACATAATCCCCTGAGCATCCAGCTAGCTGACAAAGACCAGACGGGGGTGTTTATGCTGAGGTTGACCTGCTGAATTAAAGATCAACAAAAATCAAATGCCCGCTTAAAAAAGCATCAATGATTTATGTCGTGCATTTAAAAACAACGTTTTTGAACTATGTATTTGGTTTTTTAAATGAACAGTATGTTCTAAAGTGTGGTACTTTAATACTGGGGTTGAGATTTACTATTTTGAAGGAATTTGATGTCGATGATAGATTTCTCATCTGGCCAGAGGCAGACAATTTTATATTTGTGTCACATTCAAATAATCTTCTGCTATATTTTGTGTGGTAGTATCCCTATGACTCATCGTCATGCCAATTTAATCTCAGGCTACGTCCACACTAATACTATTATTTACAACGGCGTTTTAAAATGAAAACAATGTCCGTCCATATGAGTGTTTTAGCACCATTTCAGAAATGATCTCCATCTGACACGCCTGAAAACGAATATCGCATGACCATTCATGTACACTGGGCATGCGCATGCCGGTGTAAACAGGAAGCAGATTGTCTACTCTGCTCGAATAATAGCGTGCCTCCTGCACATGTAGGCAGTAGTAGCATTATACAATGCAGAATTTAACTGCACAACAGCTGCTAGCATAGACAACAAATGTGATCTCACTTGCAGTGCAATATCAATGGCAAGTTGTACTGTACAGGATGTGGTGTAGTTTGTGATCTATTGAGGGAGTTCTCTCCAAACAG
Source organism: Acanthochaenus luetkenii (assembly GCA_900312575.1). Lineage (NCBI taxonomy): Eukaryota > Metazoa > Chordata > Actinopteri > Beryciformes > Stephanoberycidae > Acanthochaenus > Acanthochaenus luetkenii. The sequence continues at coordinate 7,124 of OMOT01030255.1, read as the reverse complement.
GTCTAGCTGGTTTGTCAAAGCAGTGATGGACAATGGATCCTGGGAACATGAATATAGTGTATAAATCCCTTCCTACAGTTGCATCCACACCCATGTATG
>OMOT01030253.1:0-12143 GCA_900312575.1 Acanthochaenus luetkenii | reverse complement strand
GAAACGAGAGACGGGACAGAGACGGCGGAGTTTAAGTTTAACTTAGCGTTCCGTGGGGCTTCACGCGCGCACGCACACAAGCGTTTATAGAATCTGATCACCTATCCTGCGCGAGCCAGACCATCCTAATTGCACGAGTCATGTTAACTAATGAGCTAATGAGCCAACAACACAACTGCTAATGTGACACACATGCTATGGAATCACATCGGACACGGCTATTACATGGCTGCTACAATGCTAGCTAGCTAGCTAACGTTCTACCAGCCCAATGCCGTCTCCGATTGCTAACATTGCATATAACGTTAGGTAGCCAGCTAGCTAACAGTGGTTGAGTTGGAGCAGCCGCTCCTGGTGTTCTCTCAGTGGCCATGCTTATCTTCTCTTCGTCAGCTCTCCACGTGTATTTGTTTACCTCGCAACAGCGGAGCAGGCGGACGAATACAAATCGTAGCCAGGTCATGTGCGGAAACTCGGTACCTTCGGTACTTTCGGTGCCATGGGAAAACTGGTACCGTAGGTACCGCAGCAATGTAGGTACCGAGTTAGTACCGAAGTACCGAGTACCGTGACAAGCCTAAAGCAGACACACTCAAAGCGTGACTCATGAGCCAAGAGACCGGTGTCAGACAGAATTCATAATCCAATTACACCAAGAGGAAGCTTACTTGAAATGTCCTTGTAACGGAACCCATCTGTGCAGCACATAGAGACACACACACACCCGTGTATACACACCGACACGCATCCACTCATATACCAAAATGAACACAAGGACATATACACACTGTTCGCTTTAGTGCATTTCCCTGTGCAGCTTTAATGACACACTGATTCAATGTCTGCACAGTTACTGATCATAAAAGATTTTCAGCTGTCGGATGCTATCACGCTTACAGACACATACACACACACACATACACCTGTGCACACACACATAGGCATATATTTATTAACATTTTTATCATGGGCTGTCTTCACTATTTTTCTACCTGTTTCTTTGTCTTTCTCACTCATTTCAAGTCAATGTCTTCCTGACTGCCTGTCAGTGTTTCCCTGGTGTTATTTTAGAATCCATCGCAGGGTATTTAGGTCACATGCGGTTTCTAGCCCTGGCAAAGTATGAATAATGCAGACTTCTCTCATTACACCATGTGCTAACCCTCTGGATTGAAAATCAATGTGCACTCAAGTGGCTAGCAAATGAATGGGAGTAACATGCCAGCCGCTCCACCGAGAGAAGCAAGGAAAGCGAGGGCTAGATCTGCTGGTATACCCTAAGGTTTAATAACGTTGCTATTTTAACCAAATCTCTTTACCAAATACAATATGCCTTCCATCTGCTGTCTGTGAAAGGCTTCGTCTCTTTATTCATCGAGGGGTGAATGGGATGAGAAAAGGGTTGTTTAGAAAAAAAAAGATTCTTGGTCATCGTCAATGCATAGAGGAATGTGTGAAAAATAGACTATTGTCGGGGCATATGACTGATCGAAGCGGGGCTGGGATTTTTTTTACCCCCACTGTTCTCAACCTTTGAGTGCACTCCCTCCTACAGTTCAACCATAGTTCACATTGCCAGGAGTCTCCTCAACACCCCCAAGCCCCCCCCGCCGCCGCCGCCCCATCCAGCACTTGGAAAATCTCATGCATACATGCAGCCGCACATTCGTAGACCAACTATGTTTAACACGTGTGATGCACAATTTGGCTGTATTTTGGAAAGTTGCCCGTGCCGCTGCACTGGACGTCGGCCGCTCACACCTATCGTGTCGGCCACTGGTTTTATGGTGAGGTTTTTATTTTTCATTTTTAGGAGAGACACAACAACATCTGGCACACATCTGGAGCTGTTTAATGAGAGGCTCAGGCTGCCTGGTTCTTTAGTTAGGGCCGGCCATCAATCCACTCCACTCACGAGTTGTCAAGAGACTTCAACCCTCATGTCTTCTCTGGCAAGCCAAAAACGATGTCGATACGTGAATGATAACATGGGCAGTTTGAAGACATGCGAGGGAAGGCTTAAAACATGTGTGAGGTGCAAAACTAACTGGGAGGGCTTCAATTTGGAGATGCGGCATTTCCTCCCTACAGTAATAAGGAACTTGTGATCTAAGCTGTTTGATTACAGAGCTTACTGTAGTTTAGTGCTAGAATTTATGTGCCTTCCACCTCTGGGCAGACTGAGGGCTTTTCTGCGCTGTGTTTGTGTCTCCGTACCATGAGAATCTGCTTGATAACAGGGACAAGATTGTTGCTGGCGCTGAATCCAAACTCAGATTTCTCTTTTGTAAAGTAAATTGACTTCTTCATCAACAAACCATGCAAACAGACCAGTTCAATTTTCCTGTTATACACCAGTATAGTGCCATTTGTCCCTCAGTGTCAGTCAGAGGTAAATATCCAAATGCACATCTTAATATATAGCCTCCACTGCCTGTGGTCACAGTGGATTCTCCATGGTAGCCGCCCATAAATCAAGAAAATGGCTCCTTTTGTACGTTCATTAATAGGCACAACATGCGTCCATACAAAACCCAAACTATTCTATTAATGGACTTTGATTGAAAGCCAGCCTTTTTAACAGCAGCATTCTTATTCTCGCCCTGTAGCAGCTTGTCTGGCTGTCCCGGCTCTAATTTATTACCCCTTGAAGAGGAGACAATGAAAAAGCTGTTCTCAGAGCACTGTTTGCGTTGAGAGGCCTAAAGCACAAAGCAGCCGGAGAGCATCTCATTGTTCGGCAGGGCCGGCAGAGATGCGGCTTGCTTCAAAGATCGCTTCTTTTTTGGAGGTGGTGGGTGGTAAGGGAGTGGAGGAGGGGCTCCGAGCCAACCATGAGGAGTAGATTTCATCGCAGGAAAGGATATGGGGGCAGGGAGAGCGGGCGGAGCTAGAGATCCAGGAGTCAAACACAGGCCAACGTGAACTTTCCAGTGCTAAATTTGGTTCACATCTATAGGAAGCTTTACTTTGCGCTTTGCAGAGGATGCAAACACTTTGAAATATGGCCCAGGCTTGAGATTTAGAAAAATGATCAGAGGAAGTATATCCTTATTCTGCACCTATGGTTTTTATAAGACTCTTAAGTGGCAATGCGAATAGAACATGGTAGTCGCTGCAAAACAAATGGCGAAGGGGGAGCTGAGTAGTATTCTTAAGCTCCCCACAAAGAAGCTATTTAATGTGCGACTTGTGTATATGAACCTGCAATTATATATTAGATTGAGCAGAGAGTCGAAGTCTGCACTCAGAGATAATTTGGAGAGATGTTCACTCTTATTCACAGAGCCAGAGCGCATTACTCTGCTAAATGCGCTACAGATACTCCTCAATATTTCGGTCAAATCTGCAGTCATACTCTAAAATACAAACAGAAATGAAAAAAATTATGGGAAAACACAGACGTACACATGCATTCAAGCAACCTACGCACACACACACATTCAATCAGTCATATAGAGATCATATGGCCATCTTGCGTTCAGACGTGTGAAAATGGCTTGTTCCCACAGACGCTCTGAGCCCTACTGTCTCTGCTGCGATCCGTCACGGTGTGGCATACACACAGAGCAGTTGTGTTTGCGGTGTGTGTACCGTGGTCAGGGCCTTTGTATAGACACAGCGCTATATTTAGCCCCTGGTCACAATTTAGCTCCTAGCTCATCATTTACATTAGGCTGAGTGTGCACAGCAAGCATGCGGCTATTGGATAAAAATGCGTCTTGGTAAGTTCGAAAGAGATAGCATTATCAGGGCTGGAGGGCCATCACATAGAGGCTGCTTTCTTCAATCTGTCCATTTGCTGCTTGGCTGCAGGTTCCATGCATAGCCCATGAACAGATCCCTCTAATCGAGTGAGTTTGTCTTGGGGGAAGGCCAGCAGACTGTGAAGCTTTTTTTGGGGGGTTGGGAGGATGAACAAAAGGCTGTTTATGCGTGGAGGCTGTACTCTCATAGAGGGAGCTGGGTTAGCTGTCTATTTGTGCCGATGTAGGGAGAGAGGCTTTGAAAGGCGCTAAGCCACATACTCCTGGGCTCTGTAGAGCTCCAACAACCTATTAACAACAACTGGATGTATGGAGCCGAGGCAGAAAACAGCCGAGACAAAAGACGGACGATTAACAAACAGTTCAATGACAGATTGATGGTTTAGCTCCCAACAACATTGTATTCGACTGGTTCAACCATCAGTTAAAAAAAGCCATTAAACGATCTCTATGAGTGATGACAGATTAGGGAAATTGAATTGAATGCCAAGGGATGTTATATTGATTGAATATTGATTTAAGTTTATTTTGCATGGGTCAGAACTCTTTTATATGCAGTGTAGGGCAATTTGCTCTATCTTTCAGAGGAGGACCCCTTATTGTGCCTTTAATCAAGAGCTAGGGGTAGCTAGTTTCTAGCTAGGAGATAGTAAGTCTCTCTTTTTCCCTCTTTCGCTCCCTCCACATGACTCTTCTTTGGATGCCTCAGACAAAGAACCAGCTCATGAATGAGAAACCATTCTAGGAAATCTTGGAAAGATCTAGGAAATGAAGCTTGTTCTACTGCTGCAATGATTGCAAGTCACTCTGGATAAGAGCATCAGCTAAATTCCTCATCTTGGGACATCCAACGGTCTTTAAGGGAGACCCAAGTAAAATAATGAATAGCTTAATTTTGTTATAATGTAATTCAGTAGAGATTATCAAATAGCAGAACATATAAGAATGACTGTTGTAGTCATAGGTTTCCCTCTCACCACTATTATCTCCCCACATAGACAGTTCAACACAAGAAAAATTGTCCCTTTTGGGTCCCTGGGGGTCTGTAGCCTAATGTGGGTCTATTTCGGGGTCTGCGACATGAAAACGTTTGATAACCCCCTGACCTACAATGTAATGTAAATGTAGACTATAGGGTGAGGGGTATAACAGGGAATAGAAAGAGGGACAAGAGAGGGAGGGGTAGAACTGGATTTTGGAAGAGGGGATGGGAACAAGAGGAGAGGGAGAGGTGCAGTGCTTGGACCGGGGGTGGGCAGGGCTCTGGTCCGGGTCAATGTTGGCCCTCAGGAAGGCCCTTCTGCATTCCTGTCCTCTGGGCGACCCCTCCTCTAGGGCCGCAGGACTTATTGGAGTAATCAGCCCCTGTCAGCACCTTGGTTATGCTGCACGGACTCAATACAATAATGTGAATGGGACATGTAATAGCGCCTGATGAAAAGTAAGTTTGTTTGCACTGAAAGTCCCTGAAAGTTTCCATTTCCTTTTCACTTCCTTTCGCTCTATATTTATTTTCTCCCCGCAGTCTTCTGTTTACATCAGGGATGGGAAACCATGTGCCAGAGAGGGAAATCCCCCGGGATGCAGTGGAGGGGAAGCCCACCTACACTCAGTGTACCCCCCACCTTTTTATTTTCAGAATACCACCTTTTACCACCTTTTCAGGCTGATATAAAACTGTATGATATGAATTCAGTGTAAATGGTGTTATGTGCTCCCCTGCCCTGTGTGTTTCTTTCCTCTTTTCTCTCCTCTCCTGTCTCCTTCATTGGGTGCAACTGATGATAATTTGCATGCTCGTTAGCACCTTTGGGTGCAGGTCATAGAATTTGAATTGGATAGAACGGACTTTACCATTCAAATAAATCCCGGATGGTCAGAGTGGCAGCCATTTTTATGTGTTTGCACGGGCTACGTTCCGTACAAACCGACTTACGGTAAGTCACTGAAGCGAGAGGTTTTGCAGCAACGACGAAAAGCAATGGAAAACTGGCTTCTTGCTCCATCTCCGTTGCCCTGCTGCGAGCTACTTAAGGATTGTTGGACCGATTTGGGTTTAATCACTTTATATTACTGTTGGTAAATCGTCAAATTGTATTACTTACACTATAATCTTGTAATGTTATAAAGCTAACCCTTTTTAGTTTAGGCTACAGCCACTCCCTTAAAATGCCATAAGCGCCATTTTATGGTATACTAGTCAAATGACCACGGCAAACAGTGGAAAGGCCGTTCTATCCAATCAAGTTCTGTGGTGTAGGCCGATACAGGTGACTGGTGTGTTTGGAGAGATGGACAGCACTTCCACTTGCAGCTTATTGTTGTTTTGTACTCATTTTCTTTTCCCTCTTTCTTTTGGGGAGGAGGCCCGGTAGTCCAGTTTTCACGGCTTTGTTTGTCAGTTTAGTTTACTTTATGGTTTTGGTAGTTTAAGGGGACGCACTGGGTCTGACAGCCCATTGCGTGGTTGGCCCGGTGGCTTCCCCCTCCTTTTGTTCTGCCAGACCTCCTGACTCTTGTTGTATTTTATTTCTCATTTAAAGCTTGGGTCGTATGGTATTATGTTGTGTCCTTTTTATGAGCGAGCCATGGTTTTGGTGGACGAAACAACAGCATGTTAAGTTGTATGAGGATAGGGTCTACAAGTACAAAACATTACTGATTTTTCAGTATTAATAGCATAGTTTCCTTAATTGGTGTTTATGATGATCACTGACTACAGGTCATTTTAATGTACTACTACGTCACTGATCAAGAGTCTGCAGTTTTCACTTCAGCAGCTCACCGATTATCACACCTTCCATCAGAGAGGAGGAACTGATTAGTGAGATGAAGTGTAGTGTTTGTTTGGAATGAAACCCTGCAGACTCTTGGGCCTGCATGGTACACTACTGGTTTACATCTCTATCTCTGTCACCTCATCTTTCGATGCCTCTTTTTTCCCTGAGTCCAATTCACGTCACTCCACAGCTATTCATCATCAAACTACATCACTATAGCTGTACACTATCAAGCTATATCACGGTTTGGTGAAAATATTTTTTACATGATCATGTCTCTTTGTTATTGAGCAGTATCTAATTAATAATAGGAAGTAAAAGTAGACTTTTACTTTAACTAAGACTTTTGATAATTTAGCTGCGATTTTTCACAACTCCCATAATCCTCTCCTCAAATGCAAATTCATTCAGATGAGAACCAATTTCAGTTTTTCATCTATTACTTTACATGGACTGCTGCCATATAGTGATGTCTGGTGATATACTGTGTATATATATAAGCAAAATCTTTTTTACGATGACGTATCCAAATAATTTTTTTTATAATAAGTGTATCGACATATGCATTTAACATGCTATAAGTTATGTTTACTAACAGTTCAATTGCTAATGTAAACTAACTAGCCAAGTTGGCGAACGTAGAGGAGATGAAGACAGCTGATCCACTAGGGAGCCAGAGAACTTAAATCACATTCAAATGAACATTAGTTTATTGACTGTACAGTAAGTCATTTCTATGAATGTGCCATAGGACTGTACAGAATCTGTGCTCGTTAGTGTCTTGCTGTTTGCTAGTCCTCTGTTTTTCTTCGGGATGGTGAGGCTCACAGGGAGAAAATAGCAGAAAAACAGCACGGCTGAAAAGTATCGATTTTATGGCACCGGCCTGCTTAGATTAAGAAATGCCAATACGAGGATTCCACCCCGACTCTCTGGTTCATGTTGAGTTCACTTGTCATTTTCTATAATTCTGACAAAATCAAGATGCTTAACCATGATGTAGTTAGCCATGCTAGGCTGCCCTAGGGCTTTCTGATTGAATTAGGCGTCTGTGTTCTGCCATTTGGTACCAGGCTGAAGTATTCTCAACACTTAATGGGGGCAAAAGTTACTTACTGTTTACAAAGAGCGGATTTAGAAAAATTAACGTTACTGCTGTTAATAAATTCAGCAATCGGGAGTCACCCCGCAATTTTGGAGCCAATGTATTTTATTTTTCCTAACATACAACGGTGTGACTACTTGTGCACACAAAACATCATATTCATTTTTATACTTCAGTATTTAGGCATATTCCTGGCTGTCTGATTGTGTGTTACAGTGGATTTATATCTATTCGTTTGTAAGACTTACTCAAACCAACCAACAGGTGTAATAAGTTCTGGTAACTTTACTTTGAAGTGCATTGTGATGCATTACAAGCAGATTTGAAGTACAATAGAAGCATAAAAACACCTTTCTAACAATATAATCATCAGACAAAAATCCGAAAATTACATTCAATTTAATATGTCGTTATGTGTATAGTTGCCTTATAAAGTATTCAACCTCCTAATATTTTGGCACATTGTGTTTATTATATCATGCTCTGATTATAATAATTATCATGCATTGACAATGTGCTTACAATGTTCTTATGATGCCTTATGAGCACCACTTACAAATAACGTGTTACCATGTGCGGTATTGCCTGCTGTGTATCTTGTGTCGTTACGTCTTTCCATGTTTCTGTGTTCGTGTGAGAATGTGTCTGTGTGTGTGTGTGCATGTTTGAGATGGTCATCCATAGAATGAATGCGGAGGGAGAGATTAGGTGACTTTGTGTGCTAATCCCTGTGAAATCACCGGCCCCGGGGGTGAGGTGGGGAGATAGCCGAGTGCCTCTCTGATCAGACGGGCTGAGGCTCACTGTGTGAAGCCGCCCGAATGCCCGGTAATCCCTCCCCAAGCTACAGAGCCTGCCTGACTGATGGGCAGCTACTTCACTGCAAACACCAGGCTTTTCCCTCTAAAACACAGTTCATCACGGCCAGGACTGAGAAGACTACAGGTGGGTTAAGGAGGCGAGGACTGATGGAGAAAGTTGACTTTGCTGTCAAGTAGTCATTATTATCATAGCATTGCTTCTTTGCTTTTGTCTCACAGTAGGCTGCTCCTCTCTTCCTGGATGGATGTAATGATTAATTAAAGTAATTTTCATCTGAATAAATGTCTGTTTTGCTGTGCTCTGTCACTGATTGATATAACACAATAGTAGGGGGGGGGGGAATCCGCTGCCACACAGGAAGTGATGCGTTTTACGTTTCCGGTTTGTTTGTAATAAATAGAAGAAGAACTGGGTAGTTAGCATGAGCAGTGCCATAGCCACCATGGCTGAACAGACAAAGAAATTAGCGGCGCCCACAGAAAATCTAATTTCATCAACAGAAAATCCATGGAAAAAGACGTCACAGTACTGCCCACATGTATTCATTGACAGGTGATCTTTGAGAAGTGCAGTGCAGAAACACCACAGCAATGAGCGCTGAGCAAAAAAGATGGAGACAAAATAAAACAAAAAAAGAGTCTAGCAGATTACCACTTTAACGAACTGCAGAGAAAGTCGTTGCCAGAGAATGACAGGATGATATGGATAGACTAATGATGACATTATGTTGCATTGTCTGTGGCACAATATGCAGACAAATACACAAACCCACACGCTCACACTCACGCACATACATCACACACGCAAACACACACACACTGCGGATGTGATTGGAAATGAAAATGATCCATCACACAATGTTTTGCAGGAGACAGAAAAGTAAACAATGGAGGCAGTCACATTAAGACACTTAGACTGAAGTGTAATTACTGCATCTCCATCGACCCAAATTTTCAGCAGGGGACCCATTGCTGAAGGTACTTAGGCTGTTAACAGTAAATGAGCTCACTTTATTGCCTTCTAGTTTGTAATGGAGCTCCTCTCCATACCTCTGGCCAATGCTGCACATCTTTAACCAATCAAGATTAACCAGCCCAGTCAATGTTTATTCGCTATTGTCTTGTACAGACTAGACAATAATGTGCACCTGGCTTGAAATGCCCTATCATGATGGAGTCCTGTCCATGGGAGGCTCGTGCTCATAACTTCTTCTTACCATGGTTCAATTTCTAACTGTGCAGTTGAGGGGTAGAGGTTGTTTATTACTTCTGCTGATTCTAGACTCACGTCTTCCACAGGCCAGCCAAATACATCATTTCATGAAGTTAGCTGGCCTCTGTTTACAGGATTACTGGGCAAACTGCAACTCAACATCATTAAATCATTACTACATTAATTTTGAGACATTCATATAATTACCGTAAACAAACAAGACCATAGCTGAGGAGATTAGCTTGTACATTTTGTCCCACCAGTTCAAATTGGTGGGACAAAATGCTGTATTGCTTTACGGCACAAAATAGACACTTTGAACCTTTTATTTTGCAAGTAAGACACAACTTTATTCCAGTTCTACTATTGTAACTGTATAGTTTCAACTTCACGTTAGCTTACCTGGTCAGAATGAATATTGGCTGCTGTCGGCTCGTATCCTTCTTCTTACTCTCCAAAACAAACAGGAAGGGGGAGGATGGATAAGTAGCAACATGTAACACTTCTCAATGAAGAGTTTTAGTATCCCATGATGGTTTAAATGATGGTCTAAATGCAATACATTTAAGAGGAAGCACTGAATACTTGGAATTTGGGCTAATTTTTGGGGTTTGAAACTTGTCAAATTGATATTAAAAGATATTTAAAATGGTATCGGCCTTCAAAAACTCATATTGGTCAAACCCTACTTAGAAAGTAAAGAGTATAACACAAAATGAAAATAAAATATGATGTGATATTCTTTAACAGATGGTAGTCTGTCATTCAATATCTACTTTTGTTTCTCCTCAAAAAATTGAAGTGTTTTGGAAATTACCTGCATGCCCAAACACCTTCTTTTTTTCATGCCCTCTAATGCTACACATTCAATGCTGAACTTCAGTTTGCTGCTAGTGCTGACTCGCTGAACAACACAACCTATGATGACCGGATGGAATTAAAAGCCAGAGAAAATCATACCAATATTATTGGTAAAATTCTGGGGGAATAAAACATGAACAAAAATATTTTGGCTTGCGAATATTTTTGTTCAAGTTCAATTTATTTATATAGCACACTTAAAAAACAACACTTGTTGACCATGGTGCTGTACAAATCATAACAGAGCATATCATAGAGGTGACAGAACAAGCAGAAACAAACACTAATATAACATAAGGAGTCAAAAATCAAGACAGCTACAAACAAATCACATCGAATCAAAGGCTAAAGAGTAGAGATGGGATTTAAGGTGAGATTCAAAAGTATCAGTAGTGGGGGCAAATCTGATGCTAGTGGGGAGGCTGTTCCAGAGTCTAGGGGCCGCAATTGCAAAAGCACAATCACCCTTACGCCTAGACCGGAATAGCCAATCGGACTGATTGATACCTTGCAATAATCGAATTGGCAGAAAATAAAAGAATGAATTACTTTCTCCAGGTCATGAAAGGAGAGGATGGGCTTGATTTTGGATATGGTTCTGAGTTTAAAATTTCTTGGCGAAATGCTTGACATAAGCGGACAGATGTCTATGGTTGTCAGTTAAGGTTGTGATGGAGTGCGGAGGCCCAATATTACTAACTCAAATGTACTCTCATTAAGCTGGAGGAAATTACTTGCCATCCGACTTTTGCCCTCGAGACAATCCCTGAGGTTGTTCAAGGAGCACAGATCATTGGGTTTTAGAGGGTGTCATCAGCATTACATTACATCATTTAGCAGACGCTTTTGTCCAAAGCGACTTACAATCGTACATTTTTCGTCAACATTAGTCAGACCAACTATACAACACAGTCTTTCATCAGCTAAACATTTCAACAAGTAGCATAAAACACTTCAATAGGAACAAGTAGCATGAAACACTTCAATAGGAGCAGTAGCCTTAGCAGTCAGAGTTGTTGGTTTATAAAAAAAATTTGGGGGGGAGAAGAAAATAAAAAAGTAGAAGGAGATATGTTTTAGATAGGTCAGTTCAGGTAGGGTCTAGGTGTAGTCAGAAAAGATGGGTTTTTAGTCTCCTGCGAAAGATGGGTAGCGATTCAGCTGTCCTGACTGAAGGGGGGAGCTCATTCCACCATTGCTGTGCCAGGGATGCGAAGAGTCAAGCCCGTGATGAGCGACTTCCAAGCCCACGCAGCGATGGGGGGGATAGGCGACCCGCAAGAGTGGAGGAGCGGAGCGGACGAGCTGAAGTTTGGAACCTGACCAGGGATTGCAGATAAGGAGGGGCAGTTCCATGTATTGCCCTGTAGGACAGTACCAGTATCTTAAATTTGATGCGCGCTGAGATGGGAAGCCAGTGAAGAAACCGGAAACAGGGGCGTGACATGGGAACATTTCGGTTGTTTGAAGACCAGCTCGGCCGCCGCATTCTGGATGCGCTGTAGAGGTCGGATGGCAGATGCGGGTAGTCCGGCCAGAAGAGCGTTGCAGTAGTTTAGTCTGGAAATAACAAATGTTTGGACCAGGAGTTGCGCC
>OMOT01030250.1:0-11973 GCA_900312575.1 Acanthochaenus luetkenii | reverse complement strand
CGACTGAGTATGAATGGAAATGTTTAGCTTTCTCACGCAGTTGATCGTAAATGTTACCTGACATGTCAGAAATGCGCTCTGCCACTGTGTTGGCTGAAATGCTGATGTTGCTAAACTGACCCTTTTTTTCCGGGCAGACTATACTTGCAGCCTGTAACATGCACTGTTTGATGAACTCGCCGTCTTTGAATGGCTTTCCTGCCTTAGCAATCATCTCACTCACCACGTAGCTAGCTTTGACAGCCGCATCACTCTCTTTGCTTGCTTTCTTGAAAAAATCTTGTTGCCTCAGTAGACATGTTTTAAGTTTGGCAACCCGGTCCTCTCGCTCATCTCCCAGGTATTTTGCATACTCCTCAGCATGTCTAGTTGAGTAATGACGTCTGTTGTTATACTCCTTGTGCACCGCAACTTTATCCGTGCATATTAGACACGTTGGGATGTCCCTGTGCTCAACAACTCTCCTGAAATTGTCTGTGCTCATCGCCAACCTTTCTCTTCACGGCAGGTTTTGAAAAAGACATGACTGGGGCTGGGTGACAAAAAACGTATAGCACTGGGTGACAGGATATATTTTCCCTTCATTCGGTGACAATCCCGAAACATGTTACATTGCTAATTCGTGTTGTTGTCACGAGCCTGAGCTATGGTAGCCCACAAGTGTCAAAAAAAATAAAACGCCCAGATGCATGTGAGGAAAAACGCACGGGCCGCACTAACACCAAACTTTTATTACTAAAAATATTATTATTACTTTTACTAACCCCGGGCCACGAGTCTGAGACCCCTGCTGTATAGGCATACTCCCAGGCCCCCTCCGGGATCCTTGTGAGAGTAAATGGCTGGTCCGTTGTTCCACGGCCAGGACAGAATCCGCATTGTTCCTCTTCAATCTGAAGTGCGACTATCAGTCGGCCCCTCATACATGCAGTCTTTACACGGCATAGCCATTGCTAAATAAACTCCTCACCTCCTTGAGAACTTTGTGATTGGCTCACAGTTGGACAACAGAGCACCCTACATCAGAGCGTCCTCACACTGTGTGCTTGTGCCATTAATGTTTATTGCATTGTTCACATATACAGTCGAGACAGAACTTTACCTGCAACGTCTTGAGCAGGGAAATTACCGGAACTGAGTCACTGGCTCCATTCACACATGACCCCTGTATATCTGAGGGTGGAATGTTTCTTTATTGTTCATTTTGGTCATTAGAAAATAAAAGATTTTATAGCAAAGGAGAACCTGGTGTTCAAAGTGGTTTATTTTTCTCCACAGCCTTACCATTCTTCCTGCAGGAAACGTTCAGGATAGTTGATAATGTACGACTTGGATCACTGAAAAATACTTATTTAACTTTCCATTGCAGGAATCTGCCCTTGTCCATAGCCATTTCCATGCCTATTGTCACGGTGATCTACATCCTGACCAACATAGCTTACTACGTCGTCCTGGATGCAGACACAGTGCTCGGCAGTGAAGCAGTCGCTGTGGTGAGTGGTTGGCCTTCAGTGGCACTTTTTTGCAGAGCTAAAAGCATTTGCATGCCTACTCACACATACACACACTTGCACACTAGGGAAGGCAGGAACCCACCTAACAGTGCAAAAGTGCACATACTGTCCACCCATAAACCATATTAGTACATCACAAGACATATCCAAATTAATAGCATCTGCTCATCATAGAGCAGCAGGTTTTTATCTTTCCTTCCTTTGTTCTGCGGTCATCTCTTCCAGTCTATCTGGCAGCCTCTGGCGCTAGTGTGTATGGTACAGTAGTCCCTTGTGGTTCCCTGTGACGGTAGGAGTCAGGATGATGACAGGAACCTCGGTTAGCTAAAGAGGTTAGCGCCCCACCCAGGAACACTGGGACATTGATTATATAATTAGGGCATGCGTGGAGGGAGGCTTGTGCTCAGACTTGTTGACAATGGTATTTGATAGGCCGTTGTTTATTAGAAGAGGATTCAGCCTACTGAAGCTCCAACTGTCAACAAGCCATCAGCTCGCTCTTTTTTTGAATTTGGACAAGACGCAGCAATTATCTGTGTTATTTCCAAATTTGGAAGGATTTAAGATGTTTCATTTTGCATTGCTCCTTGGCAGTATACCCAATATGGTCATTGGAATGTAATATTACTTGATCGCTATAACTATGGGGTTATTATTGTCTCATAAATTGATAAATAGATAATGTGGACATTTCACAAATAAAATGAGATCCATAAATAAAAAATAATATGAACATTCCACAAATAAAGACCCACAAATGTTTCTTATGTTACAAACAAAAGAACTGGTTCACAAATATGTTTTTTGCATTTAAAGCATCAGCTGGCATGTGTTGAATCATTTGCATTCATTTGTGGATTTGTTTGACAATTTTTACAGCAAGACGAGCAAACTGATCCTCAAATGGGTGCTTGCCAGCAGACATCAGGTTTGTTTGTGCCTAATACCAAGTTTGTAGTAGAGCTGTTCAAGAGGCAGGCTGTGAACTGTAACAAGCATAATCAGAAAAATACATTTACATGTTTCCCTGTTTATTATTTAAGAAGCTAAATGTACCTAGTCTATACACTCGGGTCCGAAATTAACACCCGCCAAGCTCCAAATGTGGGGCGATTTTTCATTTGGCATGTATGTTTGTGTGCTTGTGGCGAGAATGTATGTTTCAATACTAATTTTGTGTGTTAATCATAAATGAATACGGCCCTTTATATACATTCACAAGTGAATTCCAATCTTCAGAGAGCGAGCTGGTGCAGCAAAAGTAGACCAGGCGCATATATTTAGCGGCGCGGAGGAGAGCCGCCCGGGTTATTATTTTTCTGCATTGGTACCTCCTCCAGATCTGGCTAGTGTGGTAACATCTAACTTCATCTATCATCCGGTTATTTTCTGGATATCAGGAGTCAAACGACATCTCTCTTGGCGGGACATTTATTACTTCCGTGACACCAGTGCAAAGAAAGTGTAAAGCATGGTACGTTTCACTGGGCTGTCTGGCTTCATTAGCTGTACTGACCACTAAACACTGACTTTTTTTACATGTAGAAAAACATGGCTGCTCTCACTACCCAGAATGCAACACTCTTAAAGCAAAAGGCATAATTTCCAGCACTGTTGCACTGTCCTATACTCTATTATCAATACAAATCTTTTTCACTTTCACACTGCTCTGACCACTGTTTTTATTCACCACCATAATGTGTTATTATGCAGATTCAATGTATGTATGATATGTGACACAAAAACACTGTGTACCGTATATACAGTACCAGTCAAAAGTTTGGAAACACCTGCTTAAACCAGTGTTTTCATGATTAAAAAATGCTTTAATTTTGAATTTTGTTATTCCATATCATGTTTTCAGCTAGAACAGATGATGCCATCAAACACCATATGTAAAGCCTAACTCGCCATTATGAACAACTGGTGCAAAAACGGTAATTACTCTCAAATATGTGAGATTAATGGGAGAAGTTAAATCTCAGGCGCACAGCAGGAGAAACGGTTGAAAAAGGAACTACAGTATTGGCAGGTGTAGCCACAAATGTAACTTTATAGTCGGGACAACATTGCCCTTTATGGGGAATGGTAGGGGATGCCTGTTCTACATACTGTATAACTGAGATGGTTGGGGAGGATGTCGAGGACCACTGGTCTCATCCAAAAAATGAATGTGAGAGCGCTTTCTTCTCCTGAATGTTTCCTCAGACATTTGCAAATGAGGTGCTGGGCTGGGCTCGCTGGCTGATCCCCCTGTCTGTGGCCATCTCCTGCTATGGAGGCCTCAACTCCTCCATCATCGCTACCTCCAGGTTCGTAAACACACACACACCTGAAGCTAGGCTATGATCCATTTTAGTTTTCTCTATTGCAGATCCACCAGGCTGCTATACCAAACCCCATTTATACCCGTAATATTTTGAAAAATGAGCCGCAATGTTGACATGGCTGATGGTTTCTCATCCTCCCGCCATTTGTTTTTCTTCCCCAGGTTGTTCTTTGTTGGTTCCAGAGAAGGCCACCTACCCAATGTCCTGTGTATGATCCACATTAAGCGCTACACCCCCATCCCTGCCCTGATTTTAAACGTTAGTATCACATATTGCAATGGGTGTTGGATTGCACCCTGTGTGTTTGGTCATTTAGGTCACCCCTAGGTGCCTGTGTTCTTCAAACGTGTTTGTTGCCAATCTCACTGTGTTTTTGTGTGCGTTTTCCCTTTCCGTCACAGGGTGGCATGTCTCTGATCTACCTGTGCGTGCGTGACGTTTTCCAGCTGATCAACTACTTCAGTTTCAACTACTGGTTGTTCATCGGCTTGTCCGTCGCCAGCCAGATCTACCTGCGCTTCAAGGCTCCCAACCTGCACCGACCTGTCAAGGTAGCAAATTAATCTAGCATGACAAGCACGTTAACCATTTAGGACCTTTGTTTACATTTAGTAACCCATCAATAGCACCATCAATATAGGCCTGACTGCTCCAACAATGGCATTGGTGAGGAGAAACAACCAACAAGTTATGTAAGTCTAAAGTCTAGTAATGACATGATGTTTTGAGGCTGATTAATAACAGAATTTGTTTGCATGTCCTTATGTACCCTCCATACTGCACTGCATACTGTCATTTAAGGGCAAGCAGAACCACAATTTAAAGGATAAGTTCGCTATTTTTTTTCCCTGCAGGCTAGAAATGCTATGATAAATGTGCTTTTCCATGATTGGAGGCTCAGGGTGTATTCTTACAGGTCTCTGTATGCTGCTCTGCTGAGGAATATGTCTCTGGGGAGGGGAGTGTGAAGTGCCGGCCGTTTACAAAATTATCCAGGAGAGCAGCCTGTGAGAAGAGAGGCTGAAGAACGTGGGCAGCCATGCGAAGTCGCAGCTGAGGGTAGAGCAAGAATTTCGGGGGACTTTTGGTGTTCTTGCAAGCAGATGCCCAGAGAGGAGGAAAGTTTGTGTTGTAGGGAGTGGGATCTGTTGCTACCATTGCCATTGAAAACCTGGATGTATCTGTGGATAACACCGATGCCGTGGACTTTCAAGCACTAATAAACCGGGCAGTTTTAGAAACCTTCCACATCCCCAAAATGGATCTGAGGAAGAAGCACAGGCTGGAGGGACCGAAGGGACAACTCTCAAGAGTGCATACATTTACAGTGCGAAGAACAGTTGGTGAAATAGTTCAGTTTAATTTGGTTTGTGATAGCCTACATTTCATCAGTCGAGTTCCTGTCCCACTATGTTTTTTTGACATAAACTATACTTTATCTCTAATCTTCCCGCTCTTTTTCTCCCAAACCTTTGACTTCGCTCATCCTTCTTTTGTACTTCAACCTTTTCTTCATACTTTCATAATCTTCCTCTGCCTTTCCTCTCTCCACCCCCCTCCAGTTATCGTTATTCTTCCCAGTGGTGTACTGCCTTTGCAGCGTGTTCCTAGTGGTGGTGCCCCTCTACAGTGACACCATCAACTCTATGGTGGGCATCGCCGTGGCACTGTCCGGGGCGCCCGTCTACTACATATGCATCCACCTGCCGTCAAGCTCCAGACCAGCCTTTCTCCGCAAGATACTTGGTAAGAGGCCTCAACTGACGTGGCCCTGGACGTCATAGGCCAGTGGTTTTTTCAATATGTTGGAATTAACTTTGTTTCAGGGAGTTGTTTTAGAGCGCATGTCTTTGGCGATTATGAAAGGCAATGAGACAACTTCAATGAGCTTATACGTACAGATTTGTCAGTTGGCCCAGGGATTTAGCAACGTGTAATATTTGTAGTTTTGTACCCAAAAAAGACAGTAAAATCTGTACATTTATTTACTGAAAGAAGCTCTCATGAGATTAAGAGAGGCAGATGTAACAGTTTGTCTATTGTGGAAAAAGGGTTCTGGCGGTTGTTCATGTTATCATTGATAATCAAATATAATTGCCTGGTCAGTTTAATTTTCTTGTTATAGATATTCAGTTTGGCCTTGTAGATGTTATGTTTCGTTCGGCCAGTCTGCATTCCTTTTTCAACTGCCTCACCAATCCATTATTTCTCCATTGGGGCTTTTATTTTCTCAGCCAGTCTCATCAATAATATTTTTTTCCATTATCATTACAATTGTACACCAGGTCATTACAACATGTCGTTGAAGGCAATATCAGTATGGATAAATTACACCTAAACAAGTCTGCTGCTATGGGATCGAGATGGCAGCAGATGATTGTTTGTTTTTAATATTATATGACATGGACCACTTGCTATAAGCACATGTAAAATATATATATCTTTGTGCTGTTAAAAGCTGAAGAGGTATTGAGATTAGTGCACCAAAGTTCAAATACGGTCCACATGCAGGGTTCTATAGTGCAAAGTTGTGAATGTGAAGTGTAAAACCCCATGTACTTGAGGAACAACCCCTCTTAATACTATTAACCTAATGCTAAAGTTTTCTGGGCTACGTTTTCTTGAATTATATCTGTTAAAAGTATTAGTCTACAAGTACCTTCTCCTGTTTCCAAAAAGTTGTCTTGAGCACAACTCTTCATTAGTCTTTTCTCCATTTTGCTGTCGTTGCAGATGTGATGTCTGTGTACACCCAGAAATTGTGCCTGTGTTGTGAGGTCTCGCCTGATATTGACCTGGACAACGAGGACCTTGAAAAGATTAAATGATGAAGGAACAAAGCACTTGGGGTGAAGTACTGTATGGAGGGATGGGAGGAAGAGTGGAGAGATGGGAGGAGGTCGGGAGTTACAGACAATTATGATTTGGACTAGCAAGGATTAATGGCAGGAAGAAAGGAGGAGATGAGAGAAACATTCCCATCTCCATAGCACTCTCCTCCTCCTCTTTCATACATGCACTTTATGAATGATGGAGCAGGATTTTACTCAAACAAAAGGAATTTATAATTTTGCATATGATAGATCTCCAACATACATTGTACAAATGAAGTCAGTACTGCGACTGTCCATATCCATGTGCTGTGGGACTCTCACCTGTGCACATTCATTTGCTTGTACACAATGCAGTGCTGGTTGTGCAGCTCTCTGCACACATGCCCATGTGCATCATCTCTCTTGCACATACACACTTACACAGATTGAATGCTGTAGGACAGGCATAGGCAACCATGTGCCATGGAGTGCCGCGAGTCTGCAGGGTTTCATTCCGACCAAAGACTACAGCAGGTGATTTCACTGATTAGCTCCTCCTCTCTGGTTGAAGGTGTTTTAATCAGGGAAATCAACTGCTGTAGTTTTTGGTTGGAATGAAAATGAATGGAATGCACTTCATGGCACATGGTTGCCTATGACGGCCATAGGACAACTCTGCAAGGAATGGAAAATACAGGCCTGGTCTAGAAAGAGTTGAATCGACAAACATGTCGGAGCACGTCTCATCTTTCTGGCCCCAGCTAGTCAAATGATACATGCAGTACCTTTTCACAAAATGGAACTGTCAAAACAAGTACTGTAACGGGTAATGTTAAAATGATCCATTCTTCACTTGCCTTATATGCCAGATGTGTTGCGTCATGTTTCTTGACAATGTTAGTAGCCCTAGCTCTTGTGAATGTGTGACAAACAAATGGGGCTGAAAGGCACAATCCTCAAGATCTTCACAGTGCCTATGTGTAATGTTCTTTTAGGGCTTTGCATGGGAATTAAATGAGTAATTTGCCAATGGATTAATATACTCCTAATTGTGGCATAGTTATGAGTTTTGTAAATAATTTAGTTAAAATCAACTTTATGGTTATGACAGCCAGACAGACGGTGAGTCCAAACAAGTCCTTTTCTGTTCCATTATAATCCTGCCTTTGGTTACAGAAAGCTTTATTCCCATCTAACATTTTGGAGGACTGTATTTTAGTTCCAATTGCCTTGCCGACTGGCACCATAGTGAAGTCAGTGTTGTTACAAAAACAGGAATGTAATGGTGCATTTAAAAAGGTCAATATTATGTGTGCTTAATACACCAAATCTAACTAGTCGGTACTGAAGCAGAAACAGGGGATGAAAGGTCAATTTCTAAAGCTCTAAAAAGGACCAAATAAACAGGTGTGGAGGTTTTTGTAAAGAACATCTTGTTTAACAAGCAGGGGGAAGAGATTACTTTCAGAGGTGCTCTTATTTTATTCACTTTGTATGATATGTTTATTTTGAGTTTGTTGATGGACTATGAACATTATCGTAAGTCCTTTACCATGTGTGTCCACCTTCCATTCCACCTCAGGTAAACCTGATCATTCTACAGTGTTTTTTTTATTTAAATCATCAACCAAACCCTTTGATTGCAGCTTCTGGGCCATATTTGATTTGTATGCACCTCCTAGTGGTAGCTTGCTAATATTCACTTTGTCAAAAAACATAATTGTCATCGAGGGACAAGCTATAAAAACTCGACATTCAAGATTCCATCAAAAGCTTGTGTTGTGTTTGTGCTGTTGTAATTGTTCCATTTGCAGTGTTCTCTCACCCTCCTGTTTATCTCTGTCGGAGACATGATCTGTGTCTTAGAAGTCTCATTAAACAGTGCTGTGAATGTCCAAATGCTTTTAAATATTTGAATTAATATATGCTGTTCTGATTTGTTAATGGGTTCTATAGCAAATGTACCAGATGTATACGTGGGGGTCGTGTTTTTTTTCTTTCTTGTTCAGACTGTTGTCTTGATCTCTGGATCAACCTGTTTCTGTATTTATTATATTTGCTTCTCTTGTCTTAAGAGTTTGTGCCAGAGATACGATTTCCAGTGTTGCCTTTTGAACACGTTATTACCAACTTGGACGATTCACAATGCATAACTAAAGGTCTTAATAGTTTAGTTAATAGTTTGACCATCTTTCTACTCACAGAATGTAGTGTACCTGAAGAGTGTTTTTACAGTTGTAGTGTCGCAGCTTCATAATGCGGAAATCATAGCTGTTACTTGTTTAACTATAACTGTAGATCAATTGAAACGCTTACTGTCCATCCAGCCTAAATGTATGGAATCATAGGTCTCTTTGTGATGAAGTAAAAAACATCTTTATATGTGCCTTCTGTAACTGGTCTGCCCAAGACCCAATCTATTTTGATGCAGCTATTGTGTTCAGTAGATGAGCACAATCCTAATGTACCACATATTGCTCAAGAGTTTGCCTAATGTTTTTCAATGGCTCAATGGGATTTTCTTCATTTGAAGTGACTTCACCATGCAGATGTTGTGGTCAGTTGACTGTAAGCTTTATATATTCAAGCCATAGATTGGAATCCATCTTTAGTGTCTTGACAATTGTGTCACTACCATGTCCACAACACCAGCAAAGGAAGCACAGAAAAAGTAGCTTTCTCTGGGTTCAAAATGTCATCGGTAGACTAGCTTGTCTTGTCGGTGTACTGTTGCCAAGGAAAACCTTGTATGTACTGTAATTAAAATATATTCTGTTAACCGATTTAAAGTGGGAACATCATTCCGTTTCCTTATGACCTTATGACTGTCAAAAAAAAAAAAAAAAGCGTCATCAGTGGTATACAGTATATTTGATGTGGTTAATTGTACCAAATGTATGTTTTCTGGTTGGGTTGTAGTCACTCTAGGGTGTATAGAAATAATTTCTGTCTTAACTGCTTGCTTTGTTCGCCGTTTTTTTATTTCTTTATATGTTGAACAAGGTTAAACCAAATGCCAATACAAATGCTATTCAGTGCAAGGAGGTTTGTTTGCTCAGACCAACGGTGTGTGTGCCTTGTGTGATTTATTTGAATAAAGGCAAGTATGTGCAATGTCAACATCCAAATGACCAACTGTATCCTCTCTGTCCTCTGTCTAACATGGGAACATGTGTTTTGAATTTCTGGTTGCAGTGGCCGGCAAGCTGCCACTAGAGGTCATGGTCTCATAATGAAGGAGTACGTCTATGGAACAGCTGTAATGAGGAACTGAAAACATGTAGGGGGGGAAAAAAAGTATTGGAAAAATAATATATTTAACAAATATGAAAAAGGATAGGGTTAGAAGGACAGGGTACAGAATATATACATTTTTGTATTGATTGTTAATGTATTTACTTAGTTTTTGAAGTTTGTCTGATGTTACCTAACTGATAACGACATGCAGGTACACTATTGTGATGAAACGTAACATGCTGGAGGAATCCTCCTTTGCAGTGCACATTACCAACTACCCTAGAAGATCAATCCAACCATGACTGCCTTTAGTGCACTCAAAAGCTGCTGGGAACTAATCTATGTTTCATGTAGATTTTACATGCATGTCCACCTCATGCACTTTGTGGTTAATTTGCAGTGTTGGATGTCCACGATTGCATTCGAAAGATCTGTGGTCCGAGTCATAGCTATCAGATTCCTCGTTTGCAGCAAGCGTCAACGTTCAGGGTTGGTGGTGAATCAGAGATTTGGCAGAACTCTTAGAGGGCAATGTGCTCCAAGAGTAGATGGCTATAAAACTCTTAGTAGAATCTATTGCAACTTTTCATTGAGGGGGGTTGTAGAATAATTTTCACTTAAAGCCTTGGACAGTGTTTGAGTGACAATTTGTCTGTTTTGGATTGGAATTTCCGTGTAGGGAATATTGTGAATGGAGAATTAGGAAATCTCCACGGTCAACTGCATCTCGAGGTGTTTGTTTGTGGATGGAGGGTGCTTTAGTACTTTGGAACGCTTCCATGAACAGTTCCTGGGTATATGACAAACGGACTACGTCTCGGCTCTGTGACTGTCTAGTTTCTAGCCTCCTCGCCCGGCTGACCCGAGCCCCACCTCCTGTCTGTCCACCTCGCCTCCCCGGGGGCTTGATGCAGAGGCGTCACATTTCACCAGGGTGTGCGCTCTTCATTTCAGATGCTGCCCGTCGATAGGCGCTCTGTCCCGAGGAGAGGCCTGACTCGCTTCTGCCTCTGTCCCTCCACAGAACCTGGGGAGTTGGGTTCCACTGACTCATGCATAAAAGATAAAGCAGGGGAGGGGAAACGAGTCGAGAGCCGCAGCGGCTACTGTATCAGCACACTCCCGGAGAGTGGAGGACCGGTTGTGCCCAAAGTGACTCGTTAGTTTTAGGTTGGTAGGGGCTTAACGGGCACCATCAATGGCCAGGAGCTGTCTTGGGGATGACATGGGCAGAGGTACCGGGGTGCTGCCGGTTGATGGATGAGTGGCCGACACACACTGGCACCTGCTTGGCAGCATGGAGCTGCCTCGACGCCTGAACTGGATACGTAATCGACCCTGGAGGCCCCATGTCCGCCGGAGGGAGTTCGACCGTGAGTGGTGGGACTATCTGTGCATGAGAATGAGGGGACGAGTGTATGCTAGGATTTTAATTGGTTTTGATTCTCTATCTCAGTCCATTTTTGACTGCCTGTTATTGCTGATTTCAGATTTTCTTTATTTAGCCTTTTGCAGGAATATTTATTGCATATAAGAGCATTGAGTCAGATATTTACAGACATCTAACAAAGATGACATGTAAGACATCAAGGAACATAAATACACCACACAACTGGAATGACGGATTACAACATAAGGTAATCTGGGTGCTGCAGCAGGTGTTAGTATGCCTAACAGCAGGTCGTGATCATGGTTCAGGGTCAGGGGGTTAAAGTGCTACTTTGATAATGAAGATGTCTGAATTAGTCTCGAGTACTGTGTTCTTCATTTGTATTAGTTTTTATTGTGTTTTTGTGTGCCTGTGTTCATATGGTGTGTTCCCTTCGAAACGTCTCTGAATTGCTTGCGAGTCCGTTTTTAATTGTGCAAGTGCTTCCTGTGAACCCGAGAAGGTCCCCAGTGAAGTCACCGCTGGCTTGTCAAGCGAAGTGTTGCCTTTGACCCCTATAGACTATCTACGGTCTGCCCACATTCTTCCATGCTCTCTCAGCACTCAGCCATTAGAGAGAGAGAGAGAGAGAGAGAGAGAGTGTGTGTGTGTGTGTGTGTGTGTGGACAAAAGAGGCCCCTCTCCCCAGT
>OMOT01030249.1:18723-31996 GCA_900312575.1 Acanthochaenus luetkenii | reverse complement strand
GACCCTGGGCTTCTGGAAGTTGTTGGATTTCCCCAGGTGGTTGTCATATAGCTTAGCTTTAAAGGTGGCATCACTGGCCTTTGGGAACATGCACTCCTCTTCAAGGATGGACATGATACCCATGGGCTGCGAGGAAGAAAGTAATTTGAGTGGTTTGAGGAAAAAGTAATGAATGGCTAGGTATTTCATGCATCTTTATTGATTACTGAACATGGTATATCCCAGTCTCTCACCTTTTCAATCAGGTCAATACAGGCCTGCAAATCCATACCAAAGTCTATGAAAGTCCATTCAATGCCCTCTTTCTTGTATTCTTCTTGCTCCAGAACAAACATGTGGTGGTTGAAAAACTGTTGCAGTTTTTCATTGGTGAAGTTGATACAGAGCTGCTCAAAGGTGTTGAACTGTAAGGGGACAAAGTATCCAGTCATTTTTTTACACATTACATTTTTTTGGACTTGCATCGAAGTGAAAAGGGGAGGGAATGAATTAAAATAATTGTCTACAAATAGACAGAACTCACATCAAAGATCTCAAATCCAGCAATGTCCAGTACACCAATGAAGTACTGGCGAGGCTGCCTGGTGTCCAGGGATTGGTTAATTCTCACCACCATCCACATGAACATCTTCTCATACACAGACTTTGACAGTGCACCAACAGCATAGTACACCTAGCATAACCCAAAAGTTACAAGTTAATTAACCTCTCTTTTACGCTCAGTGTTGCAACGTCATCATTTGTTACTTAAGAGACACCACACACTAAACTCAACCCTTAACTTTCACTCTTACCTGCTGTACAGTTTGTCCCTTGGTGACCCACTCGTTTCCTACTTTGACTCTTGGATGACAGAGACCCTTGATGAGGTCAGCAGAGTTCAGGCCCATCAGATACGCAACTTTGTCAGCATCTAAGGAAGTGAATATGAATTGAATTCCTAAGTCAGTTTCAAATGCCTGAGTCCTGGTATCTTTCATATCCCTGGCTCTCTTGTTTCATGTTTCAAGGCTTCAGAGAGCGTCTCTCACCTTCAGTTCCATCAGCCTCTGCCTGCTCTTCACGCTGCTTCTGCTTGAACCTCATGTTGCCATAGTGCATGATGGCACCAATCATCTTGTAAATGCCGTTCTTCGCTTCTTGAGTGAAGCCCAGCACATCAAAGGCATCCTGAATGAGGCAAATGGTATGATATTATAACAGTAAAGCATCAACATAACAACTTGTAAGTTGTGAGCTGGATTCAAACCCATGGTATGTGCCCACTGAGCCACCAGGATCCCACATAACACTGCAGTTGATGCGACATATGAGACATTTGATGTATTCAAATCATTCTAACATAGGGACACACTGATACCAGGTGACCAGTGACATTGGTGAAGTTCCACAATCCCAAGCCAAGAGCTACAGCTGCAAGGTGACTAGATGTTCTGGGTTTTTAAAGGATTTAAGACTTTTTTTAAATGGAACCCTAATGTATGGTCTAAATCTACAGTATATAAGTGAAAGCTATGGATTGGATCAAAACTATACATCAGCCAATACTTTTGAGTTTGAATTGGTGTTGCCCATGAAACAAGTGGCATGGCGCATCCCTACTCACATCAGTTGCTATCAGCTCTTCAGCATCATTGATGGAGGCCACAGTCGTCTCTCCTTGGGAGATGAAGGCATAGTCATAAGGGTTGTTGGTGATGAGTAGCATCTCTGAAAAGCAAAACAGAAATGTCAGGTTTTGCATGATACAGAGATAATGCAATATTATAACTATTAGTCGTTACTGTGCTGAAGTACGGTCATCTTTATTTACCAAGCAGCTCAGGTTTCCTCTGAGACAGAATCTGGTAGAAGATGTGGTAATCTCTCTCAGCCTTAAGTTGGTTAGTGACACGGGACTTTTCCAACAGATCTGTGCAGATGGATAGATTGACGGTGCATGTGCATTATGTAGGTAGGTGGGTGGGAAGGTGATGATAGTGATATAATGAGAATGAAGCAGATTAAATGAGCGAAAAGAGAATTCTTACAAGTCTCAATATCAGCAGAGGCCAGCTTCCCACTAGCGGCGAAGTGAATTCTGATGAATTTGCCCTGAAAAATACACAGCAGCAACATATTAAAATCGAATAAACACAACAAGCTATTTCTTTATAGACAAGTACTTACAAATCTAGAGGAGTTGTCATTCCTGATGGTCTTGGCGTTTCCAAAGGCCTCCAGAGCTGGGTTAGCCTGGATGATTTGATCCTCCAGGGTACCCTGAAAGAATTACAGTTTGAATAGATAAACACCTGACAAAACAGGGTGCCTTTACATGTTTTCTGTACATTCAACATAGTAACCTTTTTCTCAGAGCTTCCTTCCTTTTTCCCACCTCCAGCTGCAATGCTGGCAAAGTACTGGATGACTCTCTTGGTGTTGACAGTTTTCCCAGCACCAGATTCTCCACTGAAGACAGTTTATATTGTTTGGTTAAACAGGCTACAACTAGGTAACACACATCAACAAAAACGTAAGTAAATTATAGTCACTACCATCATTATTAAGTGAATATGGTTGTACCTTTCTTCTATGACCGTCTTTATAACGGTTATTACACATAATCAGAGTATTAACCTATCCTGTCACTGTGTTGCACTGGCCCTCTGCTGTTATTAACAGTGACACGTTTTGTAACTTGTTTCAAAATCCAGTGAATCAGTCAGGTAGCCTATGTATGTGAAAAAGAGCTAAACAAAACATGCATAGTCTCATTTAGTTAATTTCCTGCCATTAAATAATGGACAGAATGTTAGTTGCCTATTCCAATGCAAAATAATTAGGGATACACCTATATATATATATTTTATCAGACCGATACTAATATCCAATAATTTCCCACCCATATCATCCAATATACATATTTGAAGAATCTCACAAATGCAGGTGCAAAACAGGTTCAGCTTTTCACACATGCCTATCTTAAGATTAATTCTTTTTTACTAAATAACAAAATACCATATTAGTTTTATTCTTTTGCTAAACAGTTAATTAATGACACACTCACATAAATGGCAATTCCACAATCGCGCAAATATTGGCAGTAAAAATAATATTGGACTGATACCGATATTGCTTTTAAAAGCTGACAATCCCTGCAAGTATTCCGATTCATTACGAGAGTTAACAGAAACGTGTCAGCACAAAACTCACAAAAACAAGGTCTTAGTATTATTAAAAAGAGAACTCACGTGATGAGAATTGATTGATTTTCTCTGTCTGAAAAAGAGAGGAAAGGATCACAACATCACAGCAACTTATTGGTACCAGGCTTATTTAGCATTTTTCCACTTCATTTCATATAGTTGTTGTGTGAACATAGCACGATAATCGAAGTTGAAATACCTGTCAGCATGTACTGGTAGGCATTGTCAGAGATGGAGAAGATGTGAGGAGGAGCTTCACTCCTCTTCTTTCCTCTGTAGGCAACAACCACTTCTTGGTTATAGACTGGCAGCCACTTGTAGGGGTTGATAGTCACACAGAACAGCCCAGAGTAGGTCTGTGAGAGAGACAGAGAGACAGCTAGCAAAATAGTAACGATAAATCAAATTATATCACTATTATAGAACTTAAATGGGCATTTCTTCTTTGTTCAGGAATGGTGCACTGTAGTTATTTTGGATCTGAACTATGAATATAGAAAACGGATAGGAAACATTCACATCGGGGTGTGGGTATAGTAGGGGGTACAGTCCTTAGTTTGTCTCAAAATGTTTTTAAAAGTCTTCAAGTGATCACTCACATAGATCATCCATGCTGCATAACGCTCTTTGAGGTTAAACAGCACAGCGGGCTCATGAAGGAAGGTGAACATCGCCATGTCTTCAATTTTATCAAACTTTGGTGGGTTCTGAGGGTGAACGTCACACTCCTTCACTGTCACAGTCTGTAAATGGAAAGAGTATGGAAAGAGTATCAGTACACTGGTGGTAATGTTTCAGCGTTTGAGTTGTTTCCAAACATAACGAGTGCCTTTTGTAAAAGAGGCTATTTGCCTTTCAATGACATATTCTGGAAAAGCTTGATTATAGTATGTTGGAATTTTTTTCTCTGTCATTGGTGTCTCTAGCTGTCTGTTGTTGCTCTGTATGACTTAGGACAAAAAAATAGGACAAAGCTAGAATCTTCTCCTGTATCACCACTAGGTGTCTCAGTTAGGAACCCCAGTTGCACCCAGAGCAGCCTACTAACCTTCCCCTTCTCAGTTTGAGCGGTGACTTTGTCTCCCTCTCGGTTGATGATGGATGCCTTAACGTACTCCTCGTCAGTGTCAGGGACGAAGCATGACTTCTTCATGTCAAAGGGTCGGGTCTGGGCCTCCAGACGCTCCCTGTCTGACTTCCTCAGGTACTGGGCTGCTGCCCCAAAGTCTTTCATGGCAGCATCTCCCATTTTTCACCGGTCTAGTCTACAGAAGAAGTTGTGTATTTAGCACTAAAGGACACTGAGTGACATAAAGTATTGCGTGTGCTATTAGAAAAGCAATTGTTTCATCATTGTTCGTGTGTTTATGAAGTTATCATGTTAATGGTGTCATATCGTTTTCACTTCTTATACTATCATTCACAAATAATCAGTATTCAAATAAGTTAGACACAGTCAAACGTTTCCACTGCTGAGATGCTCTTACCTTACCAACCCCTACTGAGAAGACTGAGGCGTAATGGTCCTGAGGAAAGAAATAATACAAACAGATGAGACAGATTCGTAGTCCGCACAGACACTGGTCATTCTTCAGTATAACTGAGTATCTGATGTACAAGCCTTTGTCCTCACATCTTACCTTGAGATAGAATGGTGACCTATTGGGGGTTTGACCATGTGTTCTCTTTATAAACGAAGCCTCTCTGCCAAATATGGAGGAGCATTTCAGGGGTCAGGAATGTTATTGTGTCTGTGTTGGGTTGGGTTGAGGGTACGTGAAGGGAGGGGGTTAATGAGCGGTGGAAAGCAATATAGAAATCAGCGGGTCTTATCAGTGATGGGGTCTCCTGGCTGCCATATTAGGAGCTCCATGTAGTGCTGTGATTAATCATATATATCCTCAAGCAGGCAGGGAACCGCAACTCCATCTTTAAATAGTCTAGGGGAAGAATTCCTTTGTCATCATCCCAAAAGTGTGCTTCTGTTCTAAGAACAATGCATTGCATGTAAAACATCAGTATCCTAACGTGAGACAGGCAAGACGAGTGCTTTAATGACCAAACCTGGCTTAAACTTGGATCCATGCCTTTTGAGATTGATATTGATCAGAAACTGTTATCATAAGTCTCATTTTTATATAGTGTACAGTTTAAAATATTAAAAGTAAATTATGTTATATCATGCTCAACTCGATTCCAATTTTACTCAGTTACTTTAAGTATTTATCTGTTTCACTTTATTTTTACATTTTAACCAGGCGAG
The DNA here is from genome assembly GCA_900312575.1 of Acanthochaenus luetkenii. Classification (NCBI taxonomy): domain Eukaryota; kingdom Metazoa; phylum Chordata; class Actinopteri; order Beryciformes; family Stephanoberycidae; genus Acanthochaenus; species Acanthochaenus luetkenii. The sequence goes on along the minus strand of OMOT01030249.1, from coordinate 26,545 downwards.
TCAATTAAAAATGAATTACACAATCAGTGATGTAGTGGTAAATAAAAAGACGTGTAAATATATGTCATAAAGATTGATGGCCACCTAAAAAGGTGGGTGAGCTGATTTTGAGTGGGTTTACCCTCCACTACATCCCTGTTTACAATAATGGCTTGACAAATTCAAGTTAATAAAAACTCAATCAAGATGTTCTTCTTTTTTTACAATACATTAAGAGTGAAAACAGTATAGGTGATGAATTGATGTCACGGCCAAATAATATTTTTTTACAAATACACATGGCTCTGTTAAGTTCTGATTAAATGAATGCTTACAATGGAAAAGCGTTTAGATTGATGACAGAAACAAATAAGGATAATTCTGATTATTTGCGTGACACAATGACACAGAGAATTCCATAAATGTAAACTACTGGTATTGTTACACAAACACAAAGGGAAATATAGTATATATCTTGGGAGATATTTTAGAAAAGTATGTCATGCAAGGGTCTCAATTACCCAGAGGGCTTAGGTGCAGTCAGAGTGTGACATTGGTAACATATTGTGTTTAGTTATCATAGAATGGACTTTGCGGTAACATAAACAGCAATCAGATACCCAGCGGGCCAGTCTAAATAAAGAACGCTAGTCTGTGAGATTAACCAGGCGACAAGTGCTAGGCAACACAGACGGAGGTCTGCCACAGGTGACATGCTTTAGATTCACTGAAAGGCATAAACGATGACACACAATGGAGGGCTGTGCCGGGCCAGTCAGACATGGTCCAATGTGATGCCAAGGTCACTATCGAAGCCTTCTCCCATTATCACGCAGCAGTCAGTGAGAGCCAGCCCTTCAGCTATAGTCCTGTTGACATGGTATTGTGTCTTTCAGGACAAAGATAACTGTGTGAAATTCCTACTGAGCGCACCGCACTGATTGAGGAGGACAGCCAGTGGGGCCAATGGGCTTTCAGGGTCCGGCCTTTGCCTACATCTAGGATCAACTGTAGCAGATGATGAACTCGCCGTGGTTTCTTTCACACATAAATAAACAGAGAGTGACAGGGATGTCCTGCAACCCGTGAACTTTTTATGTTCCATTTAAAATGCCAGCCCTGTGTGGAGTCTGAGTCTAAGCTGAGCCGCTTTGACTTTCCCTCCAGTCATAATGCTGACATCCTGGGAATCTGCTCATCAACAGTGATGACGTGTTGAAAATCTGACCCATCCACCCCACACACACACACCCTTTGATGCTGTTAATGGCAAATGAACTGCACCACATGCATTTTGTTCATTTTTATTTTCTCGCTTGGTCACGTTTGATTAATTGATTATACCCACCATTTAATCACGATTTCCATTGAACCAATTACAATCACTGTTAAGAGTATAATGCTCAGTCAGTCACTAGCACCAGTAATCACAGCCCCTTCAAAGGTTAAGAGATAAGAGGAGGGTCAGCCGCCGCTGACAAGTGTCGAGATTAGTTCCATTCTGATAACTTCCCCGGCCCTGTAACTGACAGCTGGCGTCAGGGTGCCAAATGGAAGTGAGAGATTCCATGCCCCTGTTAAAGACCCAGTGAAGATAGCACTGACCTCATGTCAAGCCTCCGCTCATTAAAGGAAACATGATTACTTTCAAATGGTTTGATTAGATCATAGACAATGTGCATATTGCCACCCAATGTATATTGAGTTGACATTCACAGTCCTACCCTTTGTTTAAGCCAGCAACAGTCTCTGAGCCTTTCCCCCTGAGAGCGTCCTCAGTTGTCCAGACCCCTCTTGTTATTGTTACACCGACTATCTCTAACTTGCAGATATGTTGACCTCATACCGTGTAGATCAAAACACATTAACGCCGTCTTGAAGGGCTGTAATGTATTTTCAACTATTTCACCCACACTTTATATGTGGAAATTTCCTAAGATTCATAGTAAAATCGTAATCTGCAAGATTTTCTTTCCTATATTATGTCTCCAATTTTGCTCAGCGCTCATTCCTGTAGTGTTTCTACATGGCACTTCCCAGAGATCACCTGTCAATCAAACGGTGTGTCCACTACTGTGACGTCTGTCTCCTTTGATTTTCTGCTGATGAAGTTTGAGTTTCTGTAGGTGGCGCTCTTTTTTTTGTCTGTTCAGCCATGGTGGCTAAAGCTGCTCATGCTAACTACCCAGTTCTTGTAACTGCTGCCACAAAAGTAAAACACAGAGGCAGAGGATTTTTCTCAGGAAAGACCTACCAAACACCGGCTGTTTACAATAGCAAATGTAAAACCTCTCGTGAACCAACTGGATATAGGCTGAATCACTATTGTGGTATATTCATCAGTAAGAGGAGAAAAACAGACATTTTTGGTCATATGCATCATATACCATTTTAAAGACCGTCTGATTATAGTGCTAGCATGTAGTTCCAACATGTTGGTCATCTTATCCGTTTAAAAAAATTCTCAGATGTACTATTAATCATAGATACTTGCTCATCCACTCAGGGAGTTAAGGATAGCTAGACGTGTAATAAGAGAAGCGACAGGACTCCCAGTATTTTACACAAAGGGAGTCTGGGGCCTCCCTCCGCCTACCTCGGATCAAAAGATTAGTCTCTAGCAGCAGCAGCACTGCCTGAGGCACCACAACCAGCGCCAAGGCAAAACCTCTTGGCTACGATGACAGACAGGTAAGGATTGCCCTCTCATTTGAGGCAAGACGAGAACTTTAAAGGTCATTTCTCTTAATGTGTCACTAATACTGAAAACGACTTTAACCGATTGTTCCAAGTAGTCTGTGTTGGGAAATGTAAGTACATGGAAACTGATGCTGAATATGGACTATGTATTGAAATGTTGATTCTTTGAAATCCTCCCCAGCCCTTTGGAGGAAGGGGCAGAGTTGGTGTTAGACAGGGATTCATGAAGACCAGCTGCAAGTGATTACGTGTGGCATTATGAGAGGCCTGAGTATGAGCACTGGTTTATTGCTGACCTTGAGGCCCTGGCTCTTGTGCTTTCTTTAACACTCTATTTTGAGAACAAGAGATTTGTTTTATCTCTCTATTTTAGCTGTCCTTACCTCACCCATCTAATTCTTACACCCTCTGCCACCCCTCTTCATTGGGCTTTTAGGTTCAGGCCTGAACCCTCTGCCGTTTCCTGCTGTCTGTCCTCATCCCCACACCAATGTCAGACCACATCTCAGTCAGTCTCGCCCAACAACACTGCATTCAGCTCAGTGGGAAACAACACAGTTCACTGATGGTGGTCATTTTATTCATTACAATTGTGAATGATGAAATTTGTAAATTGAATTCCCTTGATACCAATGGTTGATACTGAGCAGTTGATAAACGTAACATCTATTTTGACGCCAGCAGCAGTCTGTCCATCGTTGATTCATGCACTCTTAATTTGGATAAAGTTATGGGAAATGCTGTATTTCTTTCACAATGTTCTATTAGCTCACTCGTTTACTTCTCAACCAAAAAAAAAGAAGGATACAATATTGTGCAACAGCTTGATGAGATTTTATTAAACACTACAGGAGGTGAATAGTGATAGTAGAGAGGGATCTACTATATGCAGCAGGCATAGGATTTTCTGAAGGGTCCAAAGCTTCACTCCTCATCAAACCCTTTCTGTGGTGGCAGGGGATGTTGGGAAGAAAGAAAAAGAGAAACAGCTGTTGAGTTTTCAGATTCGTATTGTTTCAACGGTTTAGGGTCACTTATAAACATATTCATCAACAGACTAACTGATAATCTGGACAGCAAAATTGTACATACCAGACATCTGTGCCAATATGTGAGCAGCCGCAGAGCATTATAGAGTTAAAAACAGCCAATAGAGGGCAGTACGTATCAGGGTCAGATGCTGTGAACCTTACACAGAGAACACGCTACTGACCTTTGACCCCACATCACGGCTCTTGGCACGCAGCTTATTGACCTGAGACTCGGAGATATCAGCCCTCTCCTCAGCCTCATCCAGCTCATGCTGCAGCTTTCTGAACTTGCCCAGATGAACATTGGCCTGTTCCTCCTGTTTAAGTAAAACCAAACGAATATAATGACACAGTATACCAGAGGTAGAAGCCTCATGCAGACTACTCCCCTCATCCACACTTACAGCCTCCTCAGCAGCTCTCTTGTAGGCTTTGACTTTCAGCTGCAGCTTGTCTACCAGATCTTGGAGTCGGGCGATGTTCTTACGGTCCTCCTCAGTCTGTGAAAATAGGAGAGAGATGGTTATACCGTTTATTTCCTCAAAGAAATGTAACTATGCATGCTGAGTAAGGATTGAGGAAGCTACAAGCTACAAACCTGGTAGGTAAGCTCCTTCATGCGGCGCTCATATTTGCGGATGCCCTTCACAGATTCACTGCTTTTCCTCTGTTCCGACTCCACCTCATTTTCCAGCTCCCTCACCTGGCATTAGTCAGTGGCAACATTTTGAAATTCCAAATCTCTTACTTAATTTCCAAACAAAATGCAATAAAGAATACTCACCCTGGCCTCAAGCTTCTGCACCTGCTTCTTGCCCCCCTTCATGGCGATCTGTTCAGCCTCGTCCAGACGATGTTGCAGGTCCTTGATGGTTTGCTCCATGTTCTTCTTCATACGCTCCAGGTGAGCGCTGGTGTCCTGCTCTTTCTTCAGCTCCTCTGCCATCATGGCAGCATCAGTAATGGCCTTCTTGGCCTTTTCTTCAGCATTTCTGCACTCCTGCACTGCCTCCTCCACTTCAGACTGAAGCTGGGAAGTATCGGCCTCCAGCTTCTTCTTAGTGTTTATCAGGCTGGTGTTCTGTGCATTAGACATTACATTGTCAGGCAAGTCATTACAGTTTAGGGCAAAACTGGAAAAAAAACATAAAATATGGAAATGAAAAGATTAGTGTCTGCCATACCTGTGAGTGCAGTAGCTGCACCCTCTCAGTGACGTCCAGCAGCTCTTGCTCAGCAAGTTTGCGTCCTCTCTCAGTTTGTTCAACCAAGTTCCTCAGTTCCTCCAGTTCAGCTTGCATCAGGTTGTTGCGTCTTTCAACAATGCCAATGTTTTCCTTAAGATCATCATTGGCTCGAAGAGACTCATCCAGCTGTAGTTGAGCATCCTGGAAATGTTGTACAAGTCTCCAGTTATAAAGCTACCATGAAAACGAATGAACAAAACTAGTTTTTGTACAATAACTTGCCCCTTTTACCTTCAGATGAGCATGAACAGACTTCAGCTGTTTCTGGGCCTCGGCTGCCTGCCTGTTGGCCTGGCTTAGCTGGATCTCCATCTCATTGAGGTCTCCCTCCATCTTCTTCTTCAGGCGGAGGGCTTCATTCCTGCTGCGTGCCTCTGACTCCAAAGAACTGTGCAGGGTGTCAATGGTCCTCTGCATGTTCTTCTTGCACTGCTCCATCTCCTCATCTCTCTCTGACAGTTTACGCTCAATGTCTGCCTTAATCTGGTTGAACTCAAGCTGGGCTCTCAGAATCTTACCTTCCTCGTGCTCAAGGGAGCCCTAGGACGAACATCAGGAGTTAGTCAAACCAGAAATGTTAAACATTAGTACAATGTTGTAATTATTACTACTAGTAAATAGTGATTACAGCTTCATTATGCAACATGCAATTAAATGTATTCACTGAATGTATGGATTGAAAGTTTTACTCTTACCTCTGCCTCCTCAAGAGCAGCTTGAATCTCAGTCTTTTCTTGCTCCAGCTGCTTACGGACCTTCTCCAACTCGTGAACAGTTTTCCCTCCCTCACCAAGTTGCTCAGTAAGGTCAGAAATCTCCTCTGTTTATATAAGCAACTGCATTTAGATGCCTTTGTTGTTAGTTATCAATTACATGCATTGCCTGCCCAAATATATATTCTGACCGATTACCTTGTAGATTCTTGTTCTCTCTCTTCAAGGTCTCCAGATGGTCCAGAGATTCTTCATAGGAGTTCTTCAGTTTGAAGAGCTCGGTGCTCAGAGACCTGGCCTCCTTCTGGGAGCTCTCCAGCTCACACTGAGACTCTTCATATTTCTGCTTCCACTCAGACAGGACCTAGATGTGAAGATGCAGTTTGTAAGATTTCAAGCTTTGAAATATTACCAAAATGTTACCGTCAATCAAAAGGAATCACCAAATCAAGATTGCTGTATCTTTTTTGGAATGTGCATTATTATAGGAGACACAATTTTCACTACAACAACCATTTCAAAACCTAGTCTCAAGTTGGATTTCAAAAAATGTAGTTTCAATCAATTAATTAATTGCAGTCAAACAACGTGTATGTAGCTAGGTTGTTTAGCCAGAGTATGAGCAGTAGACAGCTATCAACACTGACAACATTCCCCCCAAAATCACGGGAGGCAAAGTCCCTGAAAACGTCAAGGCAAATGTAGAAATAATCGTGATGCTAATATATAATTCTATACTTTGTCAAAGTTCCTTTGCTTCTTGTCCAGGGCAGCAGCAGCAGCATTAGACCTCTCCACATCCACCATGAGATCTTCAATCTCATTCTGCAGTCTGTGTTTGGTCTTCTCCAGAGAGGAACATTTAGCATTCACTGCTTCAACAGCCTCTTCGGCATCCTGCAGTCGCTGAGCCAGCTTCCTCCTGAAAATAGAAAATAAGAGGGGCCTCTAGTGTTGCTTATACTCTCTGTACTATTGTTCAGTGTCTTACATCGTATTTCAGACTAATTGAATCCCATTGAATCATTTTGAAATCCAAAAAAAAAGTTGGCATTGAAAGTTGGTATTCCGTCTGTACTTGACTCACTTGGCCTCCTCCAGTTCCTCGGTCCTCTGGATGGCATCAGTTTCGTACTTGGTTCTCCACTGAGCCACCTCAGAGTTAGCCTTGGACATGCTACGCTGTAGTTCAGCCTTGGCCTCCTGCTCCTCCTCATACTGCTCCCTCAGCAGGTCACAGTCATGGCGAGCAGACTGAACTGCATGGGCTAATGCATTCTTGGCCTGGTTGAATACAGATAATGTGAGTATTTCACATGAACAGTCCACTATATTTGAGATCTAATGAGAAATTATAACATTTTCTAGGTTCATACCTTGACTTCCTCCTCCAGTTGTCTTTTGAGATCTTCAAGTTGTTGATTGTAGGAATTCTTTCCTCTGGTCAGCTGAGAAATAAGAGATTCTTTCTCTTCCACCTGTCTAGAAAGCTCATCTGGAAAGTCAAAAGTTAGGTTTTAAAACAGTATTATTTTACATTAAGCGTTTATTATTCCAGTTGGAAAGAGCATAACACTGACCATTCTCAGCTTGAAGCTTGGCCTTCTGCGTGGTGAAGTCATTGAGGGATCTTTGGTATTCATCACACTTGCTTCTGTATTCATTCATTTGATCCTCCATAGTTCTGCTGACCTTCTCCAAGTTAGTCTTCAAAATAAATACACCATAGTTCACCACAGGTCATTGCCCACTGCCATCGTTCAACAAGTACTCAGTGACATTTAAAGTTCAGTGGTCTAAACATTTATTGCAATTTCCGTCTAGACATTAATTAGACTATTACGCACTTACAAATCTACCTTAAAGCTACACTAGGCACAATGTTTTTGTTAAAATATACCCATTTTATCAGCTTAAGTCTCACAATTTAGTTATCTTTTGCTGCCATTTGGTGCTGCCAATGTGTGAAATTGCCTTGTGCAGCTTTAAGTCTAATTGTGTTAAGTGTCTTACCTTAGACTTAACAATGTGTTCCATGCTGCTAACCACATCATCCAGTTCTAGTCTGAGCTCACTCTTCTCCTTCTCCAGTTTCTGCTTGACTCTCTGCAGGTTGTCAATCTGCTCCCCCAGGTCAGCAACACTGTCAGCT
>OMOT01030249.1:7891-18641 GCA_900312575.1 Acanthochaenus luetkenii | reverse complement strand
CATCTCAATCTGGGCAACTGTTGCTCCACCAGCCTCCTCCAGCCTCTCACTGATCTCCTCCAGCTCTCTGGCCAAGTCTGCTCTCTGCTTCTCCACCTTGGCTCGGGCAGCTCGCTCTGCCTCAAGCTCCTCTTCCAGCTCCTCTACACGAGCCTAGTGTCAGAACAAAATATTTAATCGTAGTGTTGTTGTTTTTTACATTTTTTGAAAATGTTAATATCATTTGGACCTGATAGTTCATGTATTTTTTTACCTGCAGCTCTTTCAACTTTTTCTGGAGTTGAATGATTATGGCCTGCTCATCCTCAATCTTGCTGTTCAGCTGACTGACCTCAAAGTCCTTCCTGCAGTATTTTGTTCAGTCAGTGTAAGGATTACATGTTGCTCAATAAAAGCTAACTGGCTATGCAACAAGACCAAATTACTATTATTTGTGACACAATGTCATCATGAAATCTTACTTTTTCAGGCGCTCCTCCAGCTGTTGCTTGTCATTTTCTAGATCCATTACATTCTCCTGGGTCAACTTTAAGTCTCCCTCCAGCTTCCTCTTAGCTCTCTCAAGGTCCATTCGAACCTTTTTTTCTTGCTCAAGGGACCCTTCAAGCTGCAATGGCCAATAGTTAAAAAAAGTATTGATTAATCAACCATATATAATTACAATCCCATCTAATTAGTTACATTTTGATATGGATTCTCACATCATCCACTTGCTGCTCCAGCTTCGTCTTGAGCTTGGTCAGAGTGTTGACTTTGTCCTCCTCACTCTGCAGGTCATCCAGTGTTTGCTGGTGAGCTTCCTGTAAGGCTTTCTTCTCCTTGGTCAGTTTGGCAATGATTTCATCCAGAGAAGCCATCTCCTCAGTCAGGTTCTTCACCTATGAACCAAGAATAAAGATGTAATTAGTCAAATCTTCATTACGTCGTTGATGTGTGTCAGAAAGGTTAATTGGTTAAGTATGCGAACATACCTTGTTCTCAGTGGCATGCTTCTCTTTCTCCACCTTAGCCAGAGTTAACTCCAAGTCATCAATGTCTTTTTTTAACTCAGAACACTCATCCTCCAGCTTCCTCTTCTTAGCAGTCAGTTCTGCATTCATCTCCTCCTCATCCTCCAGTCTCTCTGTCAGCTCTTTGGTTTTTGCTTCCATCTGAATTTTGTGCTTGATCAGCCCCTCACATCTTTCCTCTGCATCACAGAGATTATCTTGCTCCTACCAAACATTTCATAATATTAGCACATGATACCCATATCGGATTCAAAAGAACACTACATTTTCGCCATTCTCACCGCTTGAACTTGGAGCTGCAGGTCATTCTTCTCTTGGAGAAGAGAGACCATTTTTTCTTCTAGTTCCTTCTTGCGAGCCTCAGACTTTGCGAAAGCTTCTTTCAACTTGAGGAATTCTTCCTTCATGTTGGCCATCTCTTTCTCTGCTTCAGCAGATTTCAGCAGAGGTTTGATCTTGAAAAAAAGCTTCATCCAGGGCCAATTCTTGACCCCCATGAAGGCACGGATGTTCCACTGGATCACCAGTAATGCATCCCTAGAAGAAAATTATGAAATTAAAAGATAATTATTTGAGTAAAGACACTTAATCACCTAAATAATATTCTTTGAATACTTTGTGTCCGATGGAAGCTGTAACTAAAAGATACCTGCGTTCCACCATCTTCTGATATTCAACACGAGATAAAAGACCACGGGATCTGGCCTGGATACCAGTGATAATTTTGGACAAACGCTCGTCTCTCATCTCCTCCAGCAGACCCAGCAAACCAGCCTTGAAGAACACCTGACAACAGCAATGGCTATTTATTCACTGCTTTGCCATCTTCTCATCTTCTACCAGAATCTGATGTTTAACTTTAAACAATATCAGTATAACATGAAACTACACCTTGGTATGTCCAAACTTGTATTGATTATGATCAATATCCATAGAGCTAAGTAGTTTCTCTGCTCCTTTCTTGCTGTCAATGAACTGGCCCTCAGGGATGGAGGCAGGGTTCAGTATACGGTATCTGTAATGTCAATACTAAACATTTTAATTTCAGATTTCTTATTACATGATATCTCATTTACAGTTTAATTAGATAATACCTCTGTCTGAAATCTCCATAGAGTATCCTATTGGGGAAGCCCTTTCTGCAGATCCTGATGCCTTCCAGCACACCGTTACAGCGTAGCTGGTGCATCACCAGAGCATTCTCCATGGCCCCAGGAGTCTTGGTCTCATTGGGGATGATGCAGCGTACAAAGTGAGGGTGAGTAGACCTGAGGTTGGTCATCAGCTTGTTTAGGTTCTCCTATTATAAGGAAAAATATATACAATTATTTTGTGTTTACTACTGTATTTCTATCTATGAAATAGCATACCCAAGGATAAAAGTAGCCATATACCCTATGAAGAGCGGACACGGTTTGGAAAGATGATCCCTTCTTCTTCTTCTCTTTTTTGCCACCACTACCATCTGACATAGGTGTTCAGGAAAATTCATGCAACCTTAGCTAATTCAGACAAATTCATTGTTATAATCTCTCAACAAGATATTCACTCCAGGGTACCTGACTCTGTCCCAGCATAGCCGGCAAAAAGGTTGGCAAGTAGCTTTAGGGAAGACTTTTGGTACAATCCCACCACAGTCTCATTCAGGGGATCCTTGTTCTTCACCAGCCAGTTGTTGATGTTATAATCAACAGTACCAGCATAGTGAACCAGGGAAAAATGGGCCTCTGGTTTCCCCTTGATAACCCTGGGCTTCTGGAAGTTGTTGGATTTCCCCAGGTGGTTGTCATATAGCTTCGCTTTAAAGGTGGCATCACTGGCCTTCGGGAACATGCACTCCTCTTCAAGGATGGACATGATACCCATGGGCTGCGAGGAAGAAAACGTGAGTGGTTTGAGGCAAAAATAATGAATGGATAGGTATTTCATGCATCTTTAATGATTACTGAACATGGTATATCCCAGTCTCTCACCTTTTCAATCAGGTCAATACAGGCCTGCAAATCCATACCAAAGTCTATGAAAGTCCATTCAATGCCCTCTTTCTTGTATTCTTCTTGCTCCAGAACAAACATGTGGTGGTTGAAAAACTGTTGCAGTTTTTCATTGGTGAAGTTGATGCAGAGCTGCTCAAATGTGTTGAACTGCAAAAACAGAAAAGTTGTTTAGATATTTGCGTGCATATGTAATTGAAAGGAAGATGGCTTTATGTTGTGCTCATTGGCTCACTCACATCAAAGATCTCAAATCCAGCGATGTCTAGTACACCGATGAAGTACTGGCGAGGCTGCTTAGTCTCCAGTGACTGGTTGATTCTCACCACCATCCACAGGAACATCCTTTCATAAACAGCTTTGGATAGAGCTCCGATAGCGTAGTTCACCTATTTAACACCATGCATACAAAAGTCTAAAACTCAATTGATGCAAATATATATTGCAAAAATATACTTTCCAGCCAGTGCAGGAGTAGCCATTTAGAATACATGAAGTGTTTTTATTTTATTAGGCATGGAAAATACTTATTTGTTAGTAAAAAAAAAAGGCTAACTCGAATAGCCATGTAAATTAAGATTTCCACTCACCTGGTTGACAGTTTGTCCCTTGGTGACCCACTCATTTCCCACTTTAACTCTTGGATGACAGAGACCCTTGATGAGGTCAGCAGAGTTCAGGCACATCAGGTAAGCTGCTTTGTCAGCATCTGCAGAAGAAAATTCAAAGCTTAAAAACCAACAGGCCTAATTAGACCAAATGTTCTCTTTCTCTGGGTTTGGTTTTAAGTCATGCTGACAAATAGTGCCTCTCTCACCCTCAGTGCCGTCAGCCTCTGCCTGCTCTTCTCGCTGCTTCTGCTTGAACTTCATGTTGCCAAAGTGCATGATGGCACCAGTTAGCTTGTACACAGAGTTCTTTTCCTCTTGGGTAAAGCCCAGCACATCAAAGGCACTCTATGGGGTAGCATTGGTTAAATTGAACAGAACAGGCATGTGTCACAAATAGTATGATTTTAGGAAAACAAACACTTATACTTATCTTGTCTTATACTTAGCACTTACAAACTTGAATGAAGATTCTACCATGAACAATGCCTAAGTATACAATGGAAGTGGACCCGGCTCATTGACATACATGTATTTTATAACTTATAAAGTGTAAATGCTATCATTATGAGTGTGAACACGGTTGATAAGCATGAGACATTGATCATTTTAAAAGTGCAATGGAGATTATAAACACTGCTTGAGTTATAAATACTATTATTATCGTTGCCATTTGACCTTACTTTCAACGATTGGGATGAAACTTAGAAGGAATGTTTGAAGTAGGATTACTGAGGAGCTGAGCACGTTTCATAGCAATCGTCCAATCAAAAGCCAATATATAAGCTACAATGTCATAGGCCATGCTCACCGGAAGTAATTTTGTCAAAATGTTGGATTTTGATTATTACTTGTCCACTTAACATGTGTATCAAATGTCATAAGATTTGATACATTCGGTTGTGAGAAATACATTTTTCAATGTTATGGTGCCCATGGTGTATTGAACGATTTTAAAGTTATTTTGCACACATAGTTGGTGAACACTATTCAACAGAAGTGTAAATTTTGTGGAAGATTGGACACAGTCGATGAGTTATGACCATTTTTCTGCTTAGCCACGTTCCTGGTCAAGTTTGTTAGTTAATTGTGGCCATGTCGTTAAACCGGTCAGGGGGGGAATGTAATCTTTGTGTAGCTTGGTCTGATAGTCTGGTGTATAAATTCTGGTGGCAAAAAGTCACGTCAAGTTTTTCATAAAACGCTAAATGGCGGAAAATCCAATACGCCGGAATTGACTACAATATGTGCACTTGATTTGGCTTACTCCTAATGCCAAAACGTAAAGTTGCTTGTTATAGCACCACCATCAGGCCAATCGGTATAATTTGTTTTTGCCTGAGTAGTGGCAACCTATCTGCTTGTTTGCATGCTGTGCGGCCTTATGGTTTCTGAGATCCAGATACTGTTAGCGAAGGAAAAGAAGAAGAATCCTAACAATTCCAATAGGGTTCCCAGCACGTAGTGCTGTATCAGATATTATTAGCATTACGTGCTGCTACTTAAACTGTTTTTAAAAAAGTACATTTTATTTCAAAGATTCCCTTAATAGACTGAAATACATCTACAGTCATTTTGTGCTTAAATCAATGCCAAACTCTGGGGGCGGCAGTAGCTCAGGAGGTAGAGCTCCCGTCCCGCAACCGCAAGGTCGGCGGTTCGAGTCCAGCTCCTCCTGGGGATAAATCTGTCGTAGTGTCCTTGAGCAAGACACCTAACCCCAAAATTGCTCCCCGGGCGCCATAATGGCAGCCCTCTGCTCCGGCCCCCCTAGCATGTGTGTGTTGTGCAATTACTTGTGTGTATCCGGGGGGGATCCGTGATGGGTTAAATGCAGAGAATAAATTTCACTAGGTGTGTGCGGTGCTCTGTGCATGTGTGTGTGACAATAAAAAGGATTATGATTATGAAAAGATGAATGAAAAATACAAAGAACAATGAGTAAGAGCCTGACATCTGTTGCCATCAGTTCATCTGCATCGTCGATGGAGGCCACTTGGGTTTCCCCCTGAGAGATGAAGCCATAGTCATAGGGATTATTTGTTATCAGCATAATCTCTGGAAGACAGAGAGGGAGCGAGACAGGGTCAGACGGATGGACACGCCACCACAGTACAGAGCCAGTGATAGCCATGGTATCCATATTTTGTTTCCATGCTATTTTTGCCATTTGTATGGGAAATCAGGCAAATGTTGTTGTTGTTGTTTTTAAGTTATTCACCAGAGGTGGCAGTTTTCCTACTGAGTGAGCAAAGAGAAACCACTGCCCTATACTAACCCAGGAGTTCAGGCTTCTTGTTGGACAGTATCTGGTAGAAGATGTGGTAATCTCTTTCAGCCTTGAGCTGGGAGATCACACGAGACTTCTCCAAAAGGTCTGACAAGAGTCAAATACAAGAGTAGAGATATTGTCATGAGTTAAACGTCTTGATTTGTAGCTTAAATTTGATTTCTATTCTTATTGTAAGTACAATAGGTGTTGCTCTTACATGTCTCAATGTCAGCAGACGCCAACTTTCCCCTAGTGTCAAAATGAATTCGGATGAATTTACCCTGAAATGATAAACTTTAGATGTATAACGTTATCTTGATTTCTTATACTGCTTGACTGTGTTTTGGTGGGTACTGAATACAGATTATTTATTTTTCTGTTACATAAGGACACTCACAAATCTGGAGGAGTTGTCATTCCTGATGGTCTTAGCATTACCAAATGCCTCCAGAGCTGGGTTAGCCTGGATGATTTGATCCTCAAGGGTACCCTGTCAAAAAGGAAGTAGGAAGAATAGTGGTGTAGGCTTAATTTGTGGTGGAGGCTTTATTTGTAATAATCATAATAATAATAATAATACATAGTTATAGGGGTATTATAGAAATAAATTCCAATCAAATGGAAATCCAACTCCTGTGTTTAAAGCTGTACTTATCAACTTTGCACTTTGGCGCCCCAAGTGGTAGTGGGTGATAACTGTTAGAAATTTGTAAAGACACGTTACAGAAATCATGTAACATGATGTCAGTAAACAGCGCACTCCTGTGGGCTAAATGTATTCTTCTTAGTTGCTGGTGGGGGTGTCAGCAGGTTAAGCCATCATTGGTAAGTTTGGGATTTTAAAGTTTTGATTCGTCACCTGCTGTGCACAGAGAAGGTTTCCCGCCAGTGTCCTTACTTGACACCAGGAATTAATTTGGGCAAATAGGGCAAATCTATGGTGTCTCAATTAAGGGGGATGTGATGCTGTTCTCTGTTGCAATCCCACTCTGTCATTTAGGCTGATAACGCGGGTACATTTTTACATAATTTCTTTGCCTAATGCCTAGTGCCTCCAACAACTGGTGCAATGGACAGAGCATGTAAATTACCTTGTCTTTAGCATTGACGTCTTTTTTCACATTTGATGCGGCAATGCTGGCAAAGTATTGGATGACTCGTTTTGTGTTGACAGTCTTTCCTGCACCAGATTCTCCACTGGAATCACATAGTTACCAATAATTACAGTGTTTTTATAATGACAAAATGTAGATGAAGACTTCATTTCAAAGCATGCGGTGTCGTGGGTGCTATTCCAGGATAATATTTTACATACGTGATCAGAATGGACTGGTTTTCACGGTCTAGGGAGACAAGTGTGTGTAGAATACAGCTTTGTTAATAACAAGATTCTGTATATTTATACAGTACGTGACAAAAGTTGATGTAATGTAACAGTAATGATCTTATCAATTGAGACCTGCCAACATGTACTGGTAGGCATTGTCAGAGATGGAGAAGATGTGAGGAGGAGCTTCACTCCTCTTCTTTCCTCTGTAAGCCAGGACAACAGATGGATCGTACACTGGCAGCAACTTGTAGGGGTTGATAGTCACACAGAACAACCCAGAGTAGGTCTGAGAAACACAGAAAGCAAACCAATTAAAATGCAGGGACAAGTACATTTTTCATTATTGCTGTCATCAATCGACCCTTTATAGTTTAAAACTTAATTAGCCACTACTCAGGCAACATAAACTACATCAGTTGTCCACATGGTGGCGCTATAACAACCAAACGACTGCCCCGAATATGAGTTATCAAATTGATTTTTGAAACTCCTTACCGTTGGCCACACAAATGTCATGGGCGTGGCCTATTTTACAAAAACTGCCATAACTCATGAATGCTTTATGCTATTGTAACCAACTTTGGTGGACCTGCAAAATTTTGAGGCATTTTGGCAATATATGGCGCTATAGCAACATCATAACTTTAAATGGCCCTAACTCATTGGCCTTAAGTCTGATTCACTTGAAATGATGCGCACTTAATCTTTGCACACAACAGCACCTGACATACTCCGAAAAAACATGGCCACCATCAACCAATCTGCTTTCAGCATCAATTAGACAAGGTTAGCAATGGTCCATCAGGACAAACATTGACAGGTTTGTGGAGCTATGGACCTTGAAGTACCGTGTAAAATGTGTGAAGAATCAGCCACCAGGGGGTGCTATAGTTAATATTCAGACATCTGACATTTAAAATGTAGGGATCTCTTGCTATAATTTATCTATAGATATGTAATAGATTAATCTGGTCATGACAAACAACTTTGCCAATATAAGTCTTCATACTTATACATACAAATGTATTTGTTTTCCGCCATTTTGAAAAAAAGGACATTCATGTAATTCACGTGAGGGCACCTGTCTCTGCAAGCTCGCGATAATAGCATTAGTAGTATGGTCAACTAATCATAATGTCTAAGGTTTCTCATTTTTGGACAAATTAGCATATTGTACTTGGACCCCATTCATTTCTGCATGCGGCTATATTTATAATTGTTGTTTATATGTATAATGCCAATGGAATAGTGTTTCTTTAACTATGGGCCCAAAATGAGCTATGAACCCACATCTAGTGAGTCTATAAGTACTATATTTTATTCAGTCTGGGTAGGTCTCAGCACAAAGCTCGATATACCCAGTTTGGGTTCGTGCAGTACGCTTTGAATAATGTATAGTTTAATGATAAATTGTGTCTTGTTTGTTTGCTTGTACTCACATAGATCATCCATGCTGCATAACGCTCTTTGAGGTTGAACAGCACAGCAGGCTCGTGGAGGAAGGTCAGCATGGCCATGTCCTCAATCTTGTCAAACTTTGGAGGATTCTGTTGCAGAATCAGGGACTCTTTGACAGTCAGAGTCTAGGGAAAATTACAGAGGAAAATGTGTTGTTTTGTTTCATTACAATAATCAATGATTCAACGTTTACTGTGTATTGGTCTCAGGTATGATCATAATGTGGAAATATGATTTTTATGAATGAGTTACCAAAAATGCTAACTATGTTCTGTTGTTTTTGTTACCTTATTAATGCTGTCAACATTGCTTCTCCAGCGTTACAGTGTGCCAGAGATTATTATAGCCAGATGGTGGCAATGCCTCATTTCATCACTCAGCCATTTAATGTACTGACTGGAGACACTTTAATTGCACCCATACTCAGGCTCCCATTTGGACTCACATTCACACTCACTCAAGGATACACAGCTGAAATCACACATATATTTACACTCAGATTAACACTTGCATCCAGATAAGGATTCACACTTAAGACACTCAAACTCACATGCAATGTGTTTCCACTACAACACAGACTGACCCTGGTAACTGGAGTGACCGAGTTAACAAATTGATAAATGGGTTCAGTTACTTTTCTGGGACATACTGATTTCAGCATGCACCAAGGAACCAAGTGGATTGCCCCTGGATTGGACATCCCCTACCATTTTGCACACCAGGTAGGCTAAAGCAGATGTTCAAACTAATTGAGATTTGCAAGAATCATATTACATCTTTACCCCTATCAATCTACAAACCCTGTCCTCAACCTGCACTTAACGTCGCTTTTAGTCCCCCCCCCAAATTATTTAAGAAATCCTGTTCTTCACCATTGTGTTGAAATCCTTTGCAAGTGTTCCTTATAGCTCAATGGGTGGAGCATGGCACTAACACTGTTAGGGTTAGGGGTTTGATTTACACTGGGGCCAACCATGCAAAAAATATGTGTGGATAAGAATGTCAACTGTCTGAATTGTAAATTGTAATCACTGACCTTCCCATGCTGTGTCTCCACAGTGACTTTGTCTCCCTCTCGGCTGGTGACGGATGCCTTAACAAACTCTTCCACCGGGTCGGGGACGAAGCATTCCTTCTTCATGTCAAAGAGACGCATCGAGGCCTCCATACGCTCTTTATCTGATTTCCTCAGGTATGGGGCAGCATTCCCAAACACAGCCATTGCTGCATCCCCCATGGCTGCACTGCGGTTACATATACAGTACAGAGGTTTATGGCTTCACTCAGTCTCTATGATATTTCAACATGTGTATCCATTTTGATCCTTGCAAACTATAGGTTTGAGGGGAAAACATCATTTTAACTGCCTCGCTTTGTGTGACTTTTTATGAATCCAGCTACATCTAAAATCTATTCTAAAACTTCTTCTGCAGGGATCCATAGGACCTTAATATGTCTACATGTGCTACATAAGAACATATTAGCTATATTACAAAAAAAGAATTGCTGCCTTATAATATGATGCTACATACAACATCTGGTTAGAAGAACTTACCGATGAGTTCAACTCAGACGAGAACTGGGCTCAGGCTTCAGTGTATCAGTAATCCCCCTGCAGTGGCCAGAGAGCACTGTAAGTAAGAGATTAAGGTTATAGTATTGAAGCTGGTTAGTGCCATTAAGATATGGTATGGCATCCACCTCGGTAACTCTAAGCATGTACTTCACTCCCGTGTTACCTAGGTTTTAAATTAAAAGTACGTGGAAACAACTCTGTACCCCTATCACCTTGATTTGTTACATTTTATCAGATTGCAACACAATTATTGTAAGTTTAGACAATGCAAAGATACACTGTGCAAAAAGACAGCAGTCAGTGAGTGCAAAATACAAACACACAGGTGATGGAGTGTGAGCCACAGGGAATGAGGGTAAACACACACTTTAGCAGACTTACACTACGGCCAGGTGAAGAAGGAGCGGCTTATAGACCTGCTGGGTAGGCAGGGATCAAATATATAACCCCCGACAACCCTGCCTTACAAGGCCAGACATACAGGCACACCAACAGCTACACT
>OMOT01030248.1:4416-16531 GCA_900312575.1 Acanthochaenus luetkenii | reverse complement strand
TACCAAATCAAATGTACTGACATGCAAGGTGCTGACATGAAGTGGCGTCCCCCCGGTCCCGTTGACCGTGTTGTTCTTGGACGCGGCGGTCTTTCCCTCCGCCTTCTGTTTGGCCGCCATCTTGGCCTTCTCGGCCTCGATGCGCTTGGGGCTGTTCAGCATCACCTGAACCACAGCGTACTCCACCAGCGAAGCGAAACCGAACAGCAGGCAGGCGATGAGCCAGATGTCGATGGCCTTGACGTAGGATACCTTGGGCAGCTCCGAAGCCAAAGAGGTGCACTCAGAGGACAGAGAGAGCACGGAGAGGATGCCTGGACAGGGAGGGAAGAGGAGTAACATTGTCAATCAATGGTCAGGAAAAGTACGAGTGAGTGAGATGTAACTTTCCCACTCTGCACGACTTCTGTTTGGGTATAAGCTCATCTTTCTTGTGCGTCTCCTGAAGTTTAATTTAACTTGCTTCTACACTTCCTGACGTTCAATTTGTCCCGGAAAGCATGGGTAATTTTCCTCATTAATACCACCAGTTTGAATCTTCCAGTACTTGTTAATGTTGTGATGATGAGTATTTGTGAATATTACAGTGGGACCATGATTCTCAACATACAGCGCTGACACAAGGTGTGTAGTTTGCATCTTTCTTCCAATAAGGAAAAGCATTTGATCCGCCTGGATTAACTGTTGAGATGTACAAAGGAATTACAAAATTAAACACAGGCCCATGAAAGTTGGAGCATTTCCCCCTTCATGCACAAAATACTGAATAAATTATTCTCCCTGTGTACAGAATAGAAATAATAAAAGGTTTGCATCCACGCAGGGTTATTGAGTACATGAGTGAAATGAGGAATTCATGACCTTTCCTTTACCTCTGCCATTAGCACTACTAATCAAGCTCAGGCAACCTCTGGTGACAGAGTTATTTCTAATTGTTCTATCTCCGATAGCCAACAGGATTAGAGGTTATAGATGCCCTGTGCACAGCGGTGCTTTTCTCAGGCGCCGGTTTAGAGCAGAAATAAATCATCAGATTAAGAGGAGGAAGGTATTCTACCACCCGATGAAGGGCTTTCACACTTTTATATCTCTAATACTTCTTCAGAGCAACAATATATATGTTGGAATGATCTATGTGTTTCGCCTCCAGGCTTCATTAGGGTTCACTCATCAAGGAACAGGGTTATACAGGGTTCAGGTTTTCTAATGAAACTGCTCTGAAAGCTCTGAGCGTTCTCAGCCTGGAAGCCCACCTCTTTCACATAACAAAGAAAGGTGAATGGTGCCAATACTGAAATAGCTTTGACTCCCAAAATACGAGTGGCCTTGATATCATCCACAGAAGCACATATAGCACAGCAATGTTCTTGTTATGCTACGGTAAATCCCTTTACTCTTACACTGGTGAAAAACAGCTATGTCAAAAGCACATACGCACACATGCCGTATAGCATAGACACATACATAAACACACATACACACATGCACGCACATATAGACACATATACACAAGTGTGCACACACACACACTCACTCACAAAATAGAGCAAATACTGCCAGTGGTCCCACACCTGGGAGATGACTGACCTGGACTGATCCCATTTAGAGAGGAGTCAGAAGAGGCTCCCAGGAGAAGATGGAGTGATGATGGGATGAAAGTGGTGATAAACAACTGGAAGGAGAATGGGGAGAGGGAGGCAGTGGAGACGATTGGAGTGGGATAACAAACTGATTATCTTTATCCATGCAACCCTGCAGACAGATATTCTAGTTCCAGTGATACATGGGTGACATTGAAACATTGGTTTAATTAAGGTGGAGGAGAAAAAAGTAAGAAGTGGAATGGACAGGTTTCCTAGAAACACAGTTAAAGCATGAAGGGACTGAATTCCTTAAAAAATAATTACAGTTAATAAACAGTTATCTCCCAAAACACCATGCATTGATTTATTTTTTAAAAATCAATGACATAAACTATAACATCCAATATTTGTCAAATGTATACGATTATTTATTTATTTTATTATCAAGGACTTACGCTGTCTTCTATACTTTAAACAGTGTTATACTGTGTTAGAATTTTTGCTATTCATTTTACCAGAGAAGGTGTCATGATTGTCAAATGACATGTCTAATTTTGGGACAAAACTCTTCAACATTATAACACACAATATTTGGTGATTCACATGACAATGAATGCAAATATTCATACAACCTGACGTCAAAAGTCAAGACCACAGAAATAATCTAACAATGAGGACGTGATGTAATTGAGCAGTGTGCTTTGATGAGGTGAATGCCATTATCAGCTGTTAGGAAAACAGTTGATGACTCTACACCAGCCCATTTTCATAGTTTGAGCGTTTCTGCTCTTTTTCCATCATGCTGGGCTAGGCAAAAACAGGACTGTGACGAACACCAACACACAGCAGGAAGGACACTAGAGATAGTTATTCTGGTTCTTGCCTGTGATTTATTCTTCAACTAAACACAACAAAAACACATAAACTAGGCACCAGCGGTGCTGAGCCACTCTTGTATTACCTTCAGGGCTGGGACCAACAGTCTATTAAGCGGGAGCCTTTTCAGGCTAGGCGTATCGGCGCGCTTCCCTGGTTCAGACAAACGGCACCACTTCTCACGAGGCTCTATTAATTGGGTTAATTGGGATCAGGTGTACCTCGCTGGCCAGATGGGCCACTCCTGGCTCTCTCCGGCGCTAAATCCCTTCCCTACTTGCCACACTGACTTATCCAGGAAGTCAAAACCCTGCACTTGGCTCCCCCAAACAGCTGAGGCCAAGCCCTGAACCCTGCATGCTTTAAGCAGGTATGCATGTGGACGTCCTAGCCAAATTGTATTGGATATCTTCAACAAAATTGTGGCCAAAGAGCAAAGTTCTTATGTTTGGGCTTGAGTTCCTGCGCTACATTTCCAGGGGTTTTAGCCTACATTGGAGGAGGACTACTGTACAACTAGAGCACCACTGCTGTGGGTCCCCTCTATCCATTACAACTGTATTCACTGATTTATCGCGAACATTCAGGCTATCAGGCTGTTGAACTCAGACAGTAGTCATTTTACATGACTTTTATTTTCTTCTCTCTCTCTTTTATGCATTGTACATGATATCATGTAACAATTGTTTTTATTATTGTATTTTATTACAGTCCTATTATTTATTACCTTCACTGACCTCTGTTTATTTTTTAACCTGTGTGTTTCTTGACACATAACTTATTGAGCGTTGTTGGTATGATTGTGTTTCTGGCGAACTACAAATGAATTGCCCTTTTAGGGATCAATAAAGTTCTTGAATTGGACATGGCACCATGCTTGACAGCTGAAGTCCTCCATGCTGTCAATATCATGACGGTGGTGACTGTGAGACATAACATCAGTGATCCCTAAAGACATACAACTCTTTCGGAGAGGCATCTGTTTGTGCTACCCACTTAATAACCCCAGTGACATACCCGTTCTCACCAACCGCCCTTTTTTCCTCTAACATCCAAGCCAAGTTTCAATCTAGGCACTCAAACTCGTTAAACAGCACAAGGAATAGTTACATCAGACCCTGTGTATTGGTAAATGTCACTGGCGGTTGAAAGAATGGATCAATAGAGTCAGGATTATCCATACCCAAAGGGACCCTGGCGGCACTGGCATCAGGGTTGATCCAGAAGGAGAGCCAGGAGAGGACCACGATGAGCAGCGTGGGAGCGTAGACACCCATCATGTAGAAGCCAACCTGCCGCCTTAGGGTGAAGATTACCTCCACGCAGGTGTAGTACCCTGCATCAGGAATGACACAATAGTCATGTGAAGTCATTTCACTGAGAAACACAAATAGCTTGGAAATGTATTGAAGACAGGCTGGCAGAGATCGCACAAAACATCGGGATCACATACTCCGGGTGAAAGATATGGTCCTTTATTGATTTTGCTTATCAAATCCACTTTAGGCATGGAGGGGAGATTTAGATGACAGGGATGAGACGGGTGACGGCCATGATCAGATAGGAGGCTTTGCTCAAATGCAAAGCACAGCTGTGAGCATCACTAGTGATAGAGACAGCAAGAGTTCAAAGGGTGCAAGGAGCATTGCATTTATCTTGCAAGCTATCTAATTAGCATTAGATTATTCTTCTCAAAAGTACAGCATAACTTTATGCCCTTAAATAACTGTTCCTGCTGTACTGGATGCATGGTGTCCATTAGTTGGGGCCACACCAGTACGGAGTGAACAAGTAGACACTTTAGAGAAGCTTTCCAAATCCCACCACAGTCTTCTCTTTCCATCTGCCCTAAGAGGCCGGTTGGTAGGCCCAATGGGATGGGTTGAGGTAATGTTTAACTAGTCCGGTACTCTCTGGGTGATCTTTATACAGCATATAAGTGGTGCCTGTGTCGCAGAGCAGGCTCGAACCAGTCGTACACAAAGGTGATCTTTGTGTCTAGCTGGGTTTCCATGACAACCCGTTAAAAGGCTGACTCGTTGCCAGCTGTCTGCTTCCAAAGTGCGAGAGCATTGAGGTCACACCAGCTCTGTGGCTAATAGAGTTTTTCCATTTCATCGCAAGTACAGTGCTGTACCCACACTGGGCCTATTATGTGTTACAGTACCAGCACCCTGTGTTTTCTTTAATTGGAATACTTAGCAGGTTTGGTCCAGCCAGCATCCTTTGAAAGTGGGCCAGTACCAAATATGTTTTGGTGACTCCCTAGCATACCTGTACTGAACAAAATGGAAAAACCAGCCTGTTCCCACGAAATTTTGTGAACGTGAAAATGGCGTGTCAAATTCCGTTCCCTCTGGGAAAACAGAATTGTGAATCTATTGAGTCATTACAATTTATTGAAGTGTGAAGAAAAAAAAAATCAATAAGGTGAAATAATTGTATCATAATATGTTTTCCAATGCAAATCAACTGGTTTCAAGAAAGTGATATTATCTTGCAACAAGTGGAGTGATCAAGGATTATCTCATCCCATTGGCAGATTAAATGTTTCACTTCTTTTAAGAAACATTACAATTTAAGACTCAATCCTGAATTACAATAAATTACTTTTTGGCAACACATGCTCCACAATAATAAACTAAAATGCAAACCTCCTCTAACACTGAACAATTCTCCAACTTGCTGTTACACCCAAACACATCATTACTGTCTCTTGCATTTTAAGTTAAATTGATTTATTGACCCTATAAATATAGTCTCTATGTCTGCTAATAAATTGTTTCATGGCTCAAGGCCTATCTGGAAATTTGTGCCTACGTTTTTGAGATAGGCAGACAACCAAAATAAACTAACAGGGACAAAAACATAACCTCCTTGGCAGGGGTAACATTAATCAGGGAAACAGCACGGCACATGGACCTGCTTTTGGAGTCTGAATCTAATGAGGAGATTATAGCGTTCTGCTCCTTACACGCGACATAACCATTTCAATTTAGAGGGAATAATTAATGAATGGATGGGAGGAAAGCCCAAAGCTGAACATCATTTAAGTCAAAACCGGTATAGCTTACCGACTGTGGTTAATGGCAAAGCTTAATGAAGGGACAGGGAGTTCACTGGTTCAAAGGACTTCACTATGCTGTAATGTTTTAGTTTCTAATCAATAAGTAATGTCATATGGCCCATGCCAGATTCAAGAGGAAAACCTCTACGAGTGATAGCGTCAATTGGCTAAGACTGTTAAATTGAAGGGGTCATTTACTGTATTAATTGTTTTTAATGGATTTAATTTATACTTTCCTAACTGTGAAGCACTTTGTAACTTTCTTTTTGAAAAGGGCTATACAAACAAAGTCTGGTATTTATTATAGGAACAATACCTGTTCCTGCGTAGAATTTGGTGCAGTTCCCATAATCGATATCCTCTTGTTTGATATCGAACTGGGGCAGGGCGATGGCGTCCATTTGCACCGGATCTCCTGTCTGCCACATGAACTGCAGGTCGTCCGTTGTATACCCGACTGGATGAAGAGACGGGGACGTACACAGGCACGCCCAAAACAGTTAAACACGCATAAGTGCGCACACATATACAGTTGAAAACACACACATGCATACACAAAGCCAAGCAAAAGTGCACACATACACATGTATGCACAAACATACAAGCACATGATATATGCACACATACAAAACAAACAGCTAAACGCATACACACACAGAAACATGTACATGAATGAGACAAGAACATCATGTAGAGGCATACAGACATACAGACAGATGTAAGCTTCAATAATCAGGCCTGGCAATACAGTGAAATGGCGTCAAGTTATTTTTCTTAATTGGTCTAAACTGCTTTGTAAACAAGATGCAATAAGCACAGTCAAGCTCAATTAGCTGGGAGACGTCCATAACAACCTTAAAATATGATGATTTATTCCACTTCTCCAAGTATTTACCACTGAAATTGGCGTCTAAACACAAGCAGAAAGCTTTCATTGACCCCAAAACAACTATTGTATAAAAACAACAAGTATATTCCCAACTCATGAATATCTCCCAAATACCATCTAGCAGATGTGTATACTGTTGAGGTAGAATAATGTAATACTATTTCAGGAATACTCACAGCTCTCAAGTTGCATCTTACACCTCTGTGTGTCCATAGGGAACAATGTCAGATCCAGAGGACAAGACAGGGTGACGGACAACCTGGTAGAAGATCATTTAATACTTAATACTTTTATATTTACAAATACTTACAATCTTTCCTTGCTTAAGGGGCCATTGAGCTCCTCTCCATAGTTTGTCATGTATCCCTCCTCCTGGCGTTGCCCTGGTGCTCTCACATCCGCTCACACTCACGGACATCATATTTTATACGTGATGTTTGTTGTTTTTACATGCATTTATACTGCACTAGGCAGCTTCACACGTTGATGGCTACAAATTACAGCGAGAGGTAACCGTTTGAAAATGTTGAACTTCAATTCCCATGTTTACCAATTCAACCGGCCTGTGATGTTTTATACCAAAGGATACCAAAGGGACGAGAGAGACAAAAGATCTAACATCGGTGAGTCCAGCTTTCTCTTGGTGGAGCGTTTGCTCGCTGCTGTTTAGGACAGTTTGTATTTTGCTCTTATGCTTAGATTTGTCACTTCCTGTGGCTGGAGAATTGTCCATACCCGACAGCAGAAGATTACCACTTTAAAGGGTTACAGAAAGTGGGTGTTTACAGTGCAATACGCCCTGTAAATTGGATTTGAGATGGCAGGGACATTATTTGCTGTGTGGCTGACATTTTGTGTGTATAGTGGTTACTGCAACTTTTTGTATGCAGCTTGGTTTTTACCGTTGTGACCACACACTGGCTCAGTGAGCGTTGGTTGTTTGCTTATGCATTGGCATTACACAGAGTGGGGGACTGCAGTTGTCAGAAATAATTGTAAAGGGAACAGGCAGGATTACTTGATACTAGATACTATAGTGAAGTAAGATTTTGAACGTGAGTGTGACTAGGTGCCATGACTGAAAGATTACAGTTTTTATCCAACAACAACAGCCAATGTGTGTCCATCAACAGCCATGTATGCTATAGAAGCGTCCTTGAGCAAGACTTGAGCAAGCTAAATGCCCAAGATGTAAGGTTCTGTTTGTGTGTGTGTATGTGGCCTTATCATCACAGACGACTGGGCATTTGCCAACATTGGCATGGCACATCAGTTTAGGAGCTATTAGGCGTATCAGAATCAGAATCAGAAATGTTTTATTCGCCAAGTAGTTTTCACGTACAAGGAATTTGCTGTGGTTGTTGGTGCATACAGACAACATAAGAGCAATGACAATCTATTTACTGTATCACACTTCCATATCAGTGATAAGACCATGAAACAGCAACATATTTCTCACAACACAATTGCCAAAACAATATAGATATGCTGAAATCCTTTACCAATAAAAAAGAAGTAGACAGCCTCCAATATATAGATGCCCAGTTCTACATCCATCGCTCTATAAACATACTTTACTTTTTAAAAATATGTTTTGGAGGGAACATTATCCAATGTACACCAATATATTCTTCATTCTGTTCTCTTACTGTTTGCACAACTACATATTGTTATTATCTTGAGTAGTAGTAGAAGTATTAATAGTGGTAGTAGTAATAGTAGTAGTAGTAGTGGTAGTAGTGGTGGTAGTAGAGGTAGTAGAGGTAGTAGTAGTAGTGGTAGTAGTAGTAATAGTAGTATTATAAGTAGTAGTGGTAGTAGTAGTAGTGGTAGTTTTAGTAGTAGTAGTGGTGGTTGTGGTAGTAGTAGTAATAGTAGTATTATTAGTAGTGGTAGTAGTGGTGGTGGTAGTAGTTGTTGTAGTTTTAGTAGTAGTTGTGGTGGTGGTAGCGGCGGTGGTAGTGGTGGTGGTAGTATTAGTAGTAGTAGTGGTGGTGGTGATGGTAGTAGTAGTAGTAGTAGTAGTAGTGGGTTGCCAACCACATTCAAACAGAGAAGAAAAATGAAAAATGAAAAATGAAAAGACCATTACCTCATACTGATGAGGACGTCTCCATTACGGAAGATGAAGAGGAGAATGTTCTCCTGGGTAACGTCGTGAAAGTTGGCGCTCTTCTCGTTGGCGAAGAACAGGTCGGGTTTCCAGAGGCATTTGAACATCTTGGGATCGACGGTGAGGGAGTCAGACTTGAAGTCCTGGGGTAGCCTCAGCCTGGGGTCGTTCCAGCGCTGCCTCAGGAAGATGTTGATTCGATAATCCTGTTCGGTTCAACGACAGACGAGCACAAACGTATCAACCGAGGGTTTAATTGCCTGACCAATGTCTTGCTGTATGTTAGCACGAGGATGCTGACTGGACAAAACCGCTTTCAAAGCGTTTGATTGGAGTAAAATTTTGTGCGTGTTCATTTCTATCCTTATTGAGGGTGTTCCAAGAGGCTTTAAGATCAAAGATACTCAGATGGACAGCAAAATGGCCACCATCTCACTCCCATGACCTCTGGCCTCTGGTCATGAGCTCCTTCCTTTAGCTACACTGCAAGAGATGTCATCTTTGTTAAATATTTTACTTCAAGTGGCAATAAGTACGATTTTTACTGCTCCATAGCACAAAATGACCATAATAAATCTGCCGGGGGTTGATAAGGTTGATTACTACCAGTAACTCAATGATTACTTGGCCAGGCACTGAGATCTTTGCCTTTCAGAACTCACTTTCCGGCCTGTGCTCTGTTTTGGAACAAAATCTCCCTGCCTATTGGAATTTCAAGACACTCCCAATCCTGTTGGACCTCTACTCTAATTAGCTGTGCCAGAGACTTGTCAATGTTGTTGCAATTCCTACTGGTTTCCAATAGAGGTTGATAGAAGACATAGATTACTTAATGCCTCCTTAAAATCTAGTTATAATTTTTGCAGTGGCAGTTCAGACCACTTTAACGTGCTTAGTGAAATTCTACAGCTGCAGAGAAAACAACATTTACATTTAACGCGGGGAACTGCACAGGCCAAGTATCAAATGTTATCAGTACAGCGACATATGATATGGCAGATACCTCATTAGTGTGCCTATTAGTGCCACTTCCACACTACTGTTGGTGGGAACGTATCATTCACTGAGGCTTTTGGACGTTTTGTTGTGCCCTCTTTGATGGCATGCGTCAAGCTGTTCTGGGACCAGGTGTTGGGAGGTACTATTAAGGCTCAGTGCGAAGACAGATGACATGTCAAATAAAGCCACCGATATACCAGCTGTGTGTGTGTGTGTGTGTGAGTGTTGGTCAGGGTAAGAAATGCCCTTTTTTTATTCAGAGGGAATTTTGTTGCTGCCTTGGTCTGATTTTAAGGGGTGATTTTGGTCCTTTTCGGGGACCATTTTATAGAATTATTGAGATAATATATTGGCATTGCACATTTGCAAATAAAAACTCAGTTTGTACCACGAAGATTAGTTTTATTCAAAACAGAATATACCACATGTCCCACACTTCTTTCCCACTCGCAGCAGGCCAGAAGAGGATAGTGCTGTTTTCTCCCACTCTGAACCCAACCAATTCATCTTCCACCCCTTGATTGTTGTGTTTTCTATGATATTGGATGTTTTATTTTTTTGTTAACACAGTTGTTTGTGTGAGGTCAGTATTTTATCCTACGGCTAACTGCGCCGTGTCAACATTTTCTACTGCTTCAAGCTGCGGTTGTTTTCTGATCAAAACCTGCTCCATTTTTCTCACCTAGAACCAACTGGAATAAATCCTGTGGTCGTAGGCTCCCTCCAATCACATAAGGGACCCACAGCGGTGTGAATATTTTGATTGAACTCAATAAAAATGCAGAAAAGTGTGCTCATTCCTCGAGTGCCCCGTTGCCCGTTAATGTCTGACCCTTCTGTCTGTGTTTCGATTCGTCCTATTCGGTGTGTATACTACCTAACATTTTAGTGTTTAATATATAATTCAGTGCAGAAAACTAAATGTCATACTGTACAACAGCTTCCATGCTCAGACACATAAAAGATCATTTTCCTGAAGGTATTGTGTACAGTGAAATGGTATCACACCTCAGCAGTGTATGGTCTGTGTCATGCATTGCACAAATTACTATTCTTTACATGAGGAGGTAGGGGCAAAACACCAAAACTGCCAATGGTATACCTGTGAAAGGTTTCCTTCCAATCTAGGAACTGTATTCCATAGTCAGTATTTCAAGAACTCAGATGACCTAACTATTTTGTAAGCAAGCGGTCTTAGGACTGATAACTTTAACAGTAACCCATAATGTAATGTAATTAATGTCCCTGCCAGTAATCATTTTTGTAAGAGCAGTCTAATTTTGGAGAGCAAGTCTTCATTTCTAATCAAGCCAATTTCATAATAACAATAATATGTTTTATTTGTATAGCGCTTTTCTCAATGCTCAGACGCTTTACGATATAAAAGCACATGAGGAAAATAACAAACAGAGTGCAGAGTCCAACTAGTCCTCAAGCTACAGCACAAATACTGCTGGCTCTTCCCTGACAGAGTCACAGGCCAATTCCTACACCTTCACCCTTTCTGAAAACCAGGCCAAGGAAATATATATTCTCCTTGGCTCGCTAACAAGCTGCCAGTACCGCATTCAATTCAGGGGAGATTTAACCCACCTGCTCGCTGTAATCAAAGAGGAAAACTCAAGCTGAGGAGCGCCAAAAAAATATGGCCGCAATTTACTTCCTCTCACATCATCAAATTAGTCATCCTCTCTGGGCGAACACTCGTGAAGTGAAAATAGATCTGCTAACTACAGTGGACACGCAGTGGTGTTTGGCCGATTGGAGGTGCAAATTATAAGAGAGGATTTCCTGAGATCAGAAACCCCAGATTGATAGATTGAGGAGGGGAGATCGATATCTCTCTCTCTCTCTCTCTCGTTTTCTCTCACTTGCTCTTTATCTCCTCCCTGTCTCTTGCTTTCCAGTCACTTTCTCATTGTCTCCCTCTCTCTCCTTCCTCCTTCTTTCTCTCTCTGCCTTCATCTTGCTTT
Source organism: Acanthochaenus luetkenii (assembly GCA_900312575.1). Taxonomy (NCBI): domain Eukaryota; kingdom Metazoa; phylum Chordata; class Actinopteri; order Beryciformes; family Stephanoberycidae; genus Acanthochaenus; species Acanthochaenus luetkenii. Next base: position 5,031 of record OMOT01030248.1, on the reverse strand, counting down.
CTTTCTCCCTTTCTCATCCTCTATCACTTCCTCCCTCTCTGTCCCTTCCCCTCTCTCTTCTTCCTCCCTTTCCCCTTTGTCATCCTCTATGTTCTTCTCTCTCTCTTTCTCCTCCCTTCCTCTCTTCTACTCCTTGCTTCCTTCCCTCCTCTCCATCCTTCCTCTTTCTGTACCTCCTTCTCTCTCTTCCTCCAACATTGCAAATTTAAAAAAAGGGGGCATTGTTAGTTTTTCCCTTTTAGCATAGTTGTCCATGTGACACACGTCATCCTCTTGTCTGCGATCCAGTTGGCTTTAAAGGCCAACTGGATCGCAGCCAAGAGACATATATTCAGTGCAGATTTTCATGCAGCTGACTTTCCAGGATCCAGGATCTAAGGCTTTGTTCGGAGTGTCGCTCCCCATGAAGTGAACTACAGTAAGACATTGATCAGGGATACTCCACTGGACCTAGAGACTGCCCAGACCTGCTGCAGTCCACATCCATAATGAGAGATTTAGTGTGCTTAATCTGTGTTTAGTTTGTTTCTAAATTGCTAGGCCTGTATATATAGAGTTTAAATATATATATATTTACAGTATATTAACAACGTTCCCTGAATTTCATCATTCAAT